>JAMAMT010000029.1:0-235955 GCA_023630325.1 Syncephalastrum sp. PYS2702 | reverse complement strand
CCAATATGGTTTTTTGGACGTGTGTCATAGTGTCAATATGGATTTTTAAGCGTGTGTCATAATAGCCGGAGCGTTTTTTTGGGCGTGTGTCATAGCGCCAATATGGATTTTTAAGCGTGTGTCATAGTGTCAATATGGATTTTTAAGCGTGTGTCATAATAGCCGGAGCGTTTTTTTGGGCGTGTGTCATAGCGCCAATATGGTTTTCTAAGCATGTGTCACAGTGTCAATATGGTTTTTTAGGCGTGTGTCATAATGTCAGTGCAGCACTTACTATATGTACAGTGTATACTGTACCTCTCTGGCTACTTTCTTCTCGACTTCTTGGCTGTGACGCGTACTGACCCGTATTGCCATACCAGAAAATCTCTTATTTTTGACTCTTGTTGCAAAGCGATGGTGATGGCGCTAGAGAAATATGAACACACAAGGTGCCTGAGCTATACGCATACGATGCTGTAGTCAACATAGAGAATCATTCTATTTGGGCTGCGGCGTCTGCTGTAGTTGAAACCAGTCGGCGAGTGGAAGGGGAGAGGTGGTCGTATCAATAAACTTTATCAAGATACCATCGAAAAGCACAAGTTCTTACAATTCTATCTTGACATTGTCAACATTCTGAAACACCTCATTACCGATTTTCGGGTTTTTGTATTAAATCTCTTATTTTTCCACTTTTCTTCACCTCTTTTTATTCCGCTGTTTACTTTCTTTGCAACGCTTACCCAATAAGCTTTGCTGGTGCTAACACTTTAACATACAGCATGTACATCAGTGTTCTAGAAAACCTCTACTTCTGTATTTATTCCCTTTTTTCCCACATCTCCCCGATTCGCACTCCGGACCTACATGTGCCTTGGCCCATACTACCTTAACCATCTTATTGCACCAAGCGACGCAACACAACCTTACTTAGCACCTATATAAGGTAGTCACTCAAATACCGACAACACTTATAGCGGTTAAGATACACTGCGTAAGCGTTGCGTATAGTGTGATGTTGCTGAATGATCAACAGTCCAGAATGGGGCATTTACTCCCTTAGTGCCTGGAGAAAGACATGGAAAGAAAGTGCCGGCAAATTGGGGCACTGGGAGCCACACCTGGCAGGCTGTCATTCTCTGAAATGCTGACAATAATGCTGCAGAAACACCATGCTTTCCCGCACGCTTCAACTGTAAAGAAGCTGTTATCAATGTTAATACTTCATATTTTGGATGCCATATATTTGACTAGGAGCCTTTATTGTACATAATGCTATATATTTCAGGTATCTTCTTGTTGTCAAGATCGCCTTTATGAGCAACTACTGCTGCTGCGAGGTCGACCAGTTGACCATTCAACATGGCATTTCCAATAATTTTGATTTCAGATTGGTCTGAAAAAATGTCTGCCATGTTCGTCAAGATACTTGATACGACCGATCTTCCCGCGAGAGAGGCAATATCCTTGATCTCCGCATGTGCAAGCGTGGCGTTTCGACCGTCCTTGATGACCTGGATGGCGATCTTTCGGAAAAGCAGAGATGCTGCTTTTGCTGGCGTGACAGTCGCCGAGCTGGGCTGGTCGCAAATTGTCCATATGGTTACAGGTTGCATCTCCAGGCGCGAACTGAGACTAGACGACGCGCGGCACATGGTGAAAGTCGACAAATGGTCGAACTTACTGCGCACCTGCTTCAACTGGTACATGGAGGGCATTTCTTGAGCGCGTGCGGTGTTGGCGTCGGCAAGCATGACTTTCACTCTGTCCACTGCGTCGCAATCAAGGTATATGCGCGTTTCAGTGGTCGGAGTGAAGTGTTTGGTTGCCGGTCCTAGGTTCACCGACTGTATGTCAAGCCTTATGCTTGCTGTTACCAGTACGCTGCAGGTGCGCGATCCTACAACCAATTTTGTGCCGTCCGCGCTGGGTAGGAGGCAAATCGACAGGTTTCCATAGCGTCCAGCTATGGTTGGGAACGAACTGGGAGCTCCAGATGATCTTCGCTCAGCATGGGCATCAATGAGGAAGTCCCGGGCATACGGCTCAACCGTATTTAGAAGGATTGCCGTGGTTCCTTCCACCATGATTGCGCCTGCGAGAAGTTGCGAAGAGCAGAATCTGAGTTGCGGGTATTGAACCCAGTCGTTGTTCATAAGGGCACTGTGGCTTGCATCCAGCTCAGTATGGCGAACCTTCGCCAAGGCGATTGAAGCAGTGCTAAAGCAATACATATGATAAAAATAAGTCAATGAAAACTGCTGCTTCAGTTATACTCAGCTCCAAACCTTCTTGCTTTCAAGTGGTGAATAAAGGCGTCACCGTCAGTAACAGCAGGGATGACAGGTGCGGAAGGAGCATCGACAACAGGATGCTGCCATGTTCCAGCGGGAGGTCTCTCCTGTACCATTGCTTCAGCGGTGGACAAACATGTCAGGAAGCCATGGTCGATATCCTGACAGCGGTACGTGAGGGGTACCCAGCCCCCAATCTCGCAAAGCATGAGCTTATCCTTTTGGCTCTTTGAATCACCGAACGAACAGTCGCTTGCTGCAAAGATTGCTTCAGTGCGTGTCTGAGGTCTGCGAGATAGTTGAGCCAGTGTGTCTTCGACCAACAAGCGAGGTGGTGGGGTGTGCGCGGTCATGCTATCAGCAGAGAACTCATAATCCCCCTGTTCGTGCTCTTGATCTCTGGGCACAGCTTCTTTATCGCTATCCTTGTCGATGGCAGAATCGCCGGTTTCCTTTCGTTTTTTGTCATAGCTTGTTGACAGCCCGTGAGACTTGACATGGTTTTGGAACGTTCGTGTGGATGACAAATATTTGCTTTCGCAGACTGGACACTGGAAGCCTTCGCCTGTTCTAGCAACCATGCATCTACCTTAAAAATAGGAACCTTGTCAGGAGATGAGCCATTACAACTATAGCTTCACTTACTTTCACCGACAAACACACTGTCAACATGATGATCTCTTTTGTGATTTCTCAGCGCAGCTTCTGTGTAGAAGGTTGTATCACAACAATTCAGTGGCATATAGAGAAAAAAATGGATGGAAAGAGAGAGAAAGAATATCGCATAGGGTGTTTTCCACTTCCTTTTATGCTGCATGGAACTCTTATATCCAACAGACCGGTACAGTAAACAAAAAGCATGCGGCGGTTTCAACGATGGCTTCCCTCAAAGACGCGCGATCAAATAACAAACACTCCTCATTACTTTTCATTGAACTCGCCACGGCTTGCTGTGCTAAACTACGTTTTTCATTTTACGTAGAAAGAAACTGCCGTTGCGCGCATTTAGCAACAAATTTGCACTCGACAATACAGAGTCTGATGTAGTTTGCGAGTCTTCCTCCCGATATCCCAAATTTGGCAATCCCAAAAAGTCCTCTCGTCTTTCATCACACAGCACCGTCGCATTCGCTTCGTTCTGACCTAAAACACATAGATGGCCAACCATGTCCTGACGAGCATGTCCAAACTTTCCGCGTGTCTCTACGATGTCATTATCGTGCTCTGCTTTCTACCACAACGCCGAAAAGGTCCTTTCAAACGAGAAATTAGCTTGACCAATCGCGAATCGCGAGTCGCTATTCATCGGAAGCAAAAGAAGGATAGATCGCGAAATTAAAGGATCCGTCACGTAGTTCCGCGAGGAGTCCCTTAATCCCGTGACAATTTAAAGGATAACCCAGGATGCATCCTGGTTTTCAGGGCTTAACCTAATCCCGTCTTTTAAGATATGTATGCTTGAATTCCGGGATTATCAATGGGATTAAGCCGTGACAGAAACTGTATTTCAAGGATTACTAAATTTGATATATGCATAAAGCAGTTTCCACATAGGCACAATAGAGAAGTCATCTGCTGAGATAAGGAATATTTATAGCAGGGTGGTGTTGCCTCTGCCGCTAGTCTCAATTGCCTTTCTCTTGCTTGTCGGTAGCAATGTGCGCACGCGTAGAGCATAATGCATAATGGGTTCTGGAAAAGTTCTGTTATCCATTCCTAAACCGCAGAAACATTTGACGGTATCTCCGTCATTACTGTTGATGAACTTCTTTGGCTTTCTGACTCGCTGAGTCGAGCCTTTCTTCACTATGGTTATTGACGGATGAAACTACCGGTGAACAATGTCACCAGAGCACGTCCTTATTTGTAACGACAAAGAAGCTCCAGCACATGCGTAATAATCGTGGCTGATGTTACCGAAGGCCTGTTTCATTCTACATTTACACGTTTTCCGTGCAATCTTCTTTTCTTCTCCCTCCAGTCCTTAAAATTCTCAAGACTGTAGCTAGTTGTTTTACTATAGCGTTTCTTGAAACGGTGATAATGTCTATGATAAAACATATATTCCTATTGTATGTATGATATTAGTTAATGGTTATGGGGGCAATTTCGCTGCATACCATCCGTTAAAGCACATGTGTCACACGAACACATCGGGGCTACCATGCCGTTGGGAGACTCTCACGTACTCTTGTCATCGTTGTAAGCACACGATTATCGCATGTTGCATAAGTCTGATGCGCAGCTCGTATAATGCTTTCAAAATCACTCGCTGCGTACATTTGTTACCTTCATCTTCGCTTCCGCTTTTTTTCAAATACTTTTCTTTACAAATGTCAACGAACAATCTAGATTAAAACAATAAGCAAGCTTGTATAAGACATGCAAGGGACACTTGAGTCTCAGGCTGAGTGCTTAATCGATATTCAAGCATAAATGAGCTATCTGAGTCAGGATATGAGCAGCCTTGTTGAATCAGTGAACAGCATAAACGCCGTGCACAGATTCTCAGACAACACATACTTAATCAAGAAGACAGATCCCAGCAACCACAGGAGTTGGAGTCAAGTAGCAGCCGTTCAGAGAGGAACATACCTCGCCCACAGGTCCTCGTCCGGGTGGGTGGCGTCCAAAAATACACCTAAGTTCGCCTGACTAGCAATTTCATGCACGACTTTATCAAGGAAGAGTTTTTTTTTTATGATGATCATGCATACCGCCAAGCGATCCGCCATATGTATATGGACTTGCAGTTAACTATTTTTGAGTTGAAGGACGACCTCAACCTCCGGAACTTCAGAAGACCATGGCAGGATATCGAGCGGGACAAGCAAAACACAGCAGTGTTCAATCTTGACGACAGATGTGCGAGTTATGGCATCGCCTTGACCGCTGCATCAGCTCTTGGGCGGCCAGCCATCTTTTAGCAAGAAGCTGGGGAAATAAATACCAATATGCGGTCCGCGACGAAATTTCCAATGAGGATACCTTGCTGGAGGTAAGATCTATTACTCAATATCACACACATGGCCTAACATTGCTTTCAAACGTATCATGTTAATGTAACAGCTAGAAGCTACGTCAACGCCACCGAGTCCATTTACTCCAGCACCCTCAAGCTCTAGTTCGCAAACCCGATTGACTCGTGAAGAAAGGCCAACCAAAAGTCGCCGTCGGCGCTACTGAAAGGTATCAAAAACACAAAGAAGTACTGTATACACCGCAGCAAAAATTCACCTCTCTTTCTTCGTTCTCCTCAAAAGTAAGTATCTCATTAACGAAATTCTTGTCATGAATCTCATTGTCCAGCAATCAGAGGACGCCATGACTTTAGTCTCGTCCACGCGCACGTCCCAAGCACCCACCCACCCAATGGAAAATGATAATCCATGACGATCCATGACGTTCAAGGACGCATGATCTCCCACAAGCCCGAAGCCCACTTCAAGAAGAGCAAAGCAGCAATGCAAGAATCAAAGCCAATATTTTGCACTGTCCAGCACAAGGCGCGAAATCAAACATAGACATGTCTACCGATACTGGCATGATGCAGACACCAGCTCAGAGGCGCTGGCTCGGAGACGAGAAGTCCAGCTCGCGCATGTCTATCCTTTGGACACAGTGAGAATACCAGGTGCTGTATGTCGGCACGCAGCGACGTATCGCCCCCCCCCTCCCTCTTTCCAGTCCTTCTCCTCCGCCTCCACCACTCGCCGCCGCCTCTATGCTCTCTCCTTTTCTTCCTCTTCCTCTTCCTCTTTTCCGTCGTCGTCATCACCTCCACTATCCTTTGTTTCCGGTCTCTCGACTTTCCTTTGCCTATGGGGAGGCGTCCCTGTTGACGTGCAGCGGCAGTGGATGACCGTCCCAAAACGCGTCGACGGTATAGCAACGGGGTCCTTGGTATCCTACATTGAATTATCTGCTGTGGTCGTTCGTGGTGCCCCGGAGGTTGATTCATCTTGTCGCCCGGAACCGTTATGTCTCCGGGTGACCATGACTAACGCTGTGTCAACTGTATACCAAGATGGAAAGCATTCTCAAAAGCCAAATTACGTCTCAGGCATCGATGACCCGTGTTTTAAATAGTGTGTGCATTCATACCAAACGACAATGCAACAGTGCCATCGCAACACTCGACGACACCGACAAGCCTGCGCAAATGCGCATCGATATGGCTTCGTCGGTCCTAAACAACACCATCAAATACCTTGACAGTATCGTAGAACGTTACACGCACGATTCATTGAACGACTTCGAATTTGCCGAGCAACAAGCCGATAAAAACGGACATATTCCCTGGAAGGCACCATTTAGTCAATGGAAGACTAGCCTATGACACGCTTTGCTTCGTCCAGTCGCGAACCTTCGCCCTACGTTCCGGGTGTGAGTCAGCCCCTTCACCTGCGGCTTCGGGTCATCACAACCTACGTCGTCGAATGGATGCACTTGTTCGACTCGACAGAAGATACATCGACTCGAGTATCAACACTTTGGCTGAGTACGCGGACACGGCGCGCAGCATGGCAAGTAGTATGCAGCGCACCACCATGGAACATTTGGGGAAACGCCCTGCGGGGCGGCGCGGTTGGTCGTCATACGCTTCTGATATAGGTAAGAGGCACCACAACTTTCTGCTTCTCGTATGCTAACGAAAAGTCTCCAGTGCGGGAATCAATGCGAGCGTTTGCCCTGCTGAGCCAATTGCATCCAATTATCAAGGGCGTTGGGCAGCGAACAAGAATGCTGGTTTCCCTACCAAGGTGAAGAAGCTTGGATTAACTTACCGTGGCTTCAATCGCCTCTGCGAAGGTTCGCCATACCGAGCTGGATACAAGCCACGCCTAATTGAACAACGACTGGGTCCAATACCCGCAACTCAGGTTCTGCTCTTCGTAACTTCTCGCAGGCGCAATCATGGTGGTAGGAACCACGGCAATCCTTCCAAATACGGGTGAGCCGTATGCCCGGGATTATCTAATTGATGCCCATGCTGAGCGAAGAGCATCTGGAGCTCCCAGTTCGTTCCCAACAATAACTGGACGCTATGGAAACCTGTCAATTTCCTACCCAGCGCGGACGGCACAAAATTGGTTGTAGGATCCCGCACCTGCAGCGTACTGGTGACAGCAAGCATAAGACTTGATATTACTGTACACAGTCGGTGAACCTAGGACCGGCAACCAAACACTTCACTCCGACCGGTGAAACGCCTTGATTGCAACGCAGTGCACAGAGTGAAAGTCATGCTTGCTGACGCCAACACCGCACGCGCTCAAGAAATGCCTTCCATGTACCAGTTGAAGCAGGTGCGCAGTAAGTTCGACCATTTGTCGACTTTCACCATGTGCCGCGCGTCTTCTAGTCTCAGTTCTCGCCTGGAGAATGCAACCTGTAAGCATATGGACATTTTGTGACCAGCCCAGCTCGGCGACTGTCACGCCAGCAAAAGCAGCATCTCTGCTTTTTAGAAATGCGACGCTCGCACATTCCGAATTTTATGTTGTAGTTGTTGATAGACAAACAGAGAAGTACGTTGAGATTGATATTTAATTTCTCGCGAGACATCTCCTTTAAAAATTGTGAATGGTCTAATGTGTAGTGCAGTGATACCAGTGTGGTACAAGCGTGGTGGTGGAAGGTGTTATTGAGGTTGATAATTTATCCATGTGTTTTTTGAGGTCGTGGACCTACGACCGATGGATCATACCGAGATAAAGGATCTTGCCTCTCTCGCTTTATCAAAGATCTTGACGAGGATAGTAGACATCAGAATCATCGAAAACACTGTTAAACACTCGACCGTTCCCATCCAACACCGGCCCTTGTTCATTCTGGCCAGTATTTAGCTTGATCTGGCTAGTATAAAGTTGCTTTACACCAATAATGGGTGCAAGACGAAAATTATCAAACCAGACGAGTTAGCGTTCTACATGCTTTTAATGACAAGGTCTCTTCTGCCAAAACCTTTTGACATTTACTTTCATACCATGCCGCAGGCCGGCATACTATTAACTGGCTGAACTCTGAAGCATATCGTGGAATATGCATATCGTTTATATGTTTGTCCATTTTAATTTCTAGTTGCCTGTGCTCATTATTAGTGCTGTACTATTTGGATGTGGAGTCACCGCTTTTATATGCCATTAGCTTAAAACAAGAAACATACTGTATAATGAGTTCTTTTGATTTTATATATGTGATGAAGTACAAGTATGATTACAGTCGAAAGCAGAAAGAAACAGGAAATGATATGATTCATTATGCGTCGAAAAGAAGCTTTCGAGGCTTTGGTAACTCTGCCTCCTTGGATGCCTGGATGAGCTTGAAGAGACCCGTACCAATGGAAATAGGTACACCCTGCAAAAGAAACGAGAAGCTTAAGTCAAACGACAACGACGTATCACAGCATCATAGTACATACCATAATAATCTGTTCGGAGACACCCACGACATCATCCTTTTTACTAAAGAGACCGGCGTCGAAGAGATGATCGGGTGTGCGTTCGAACGAGGCGATACTGAGCACACTGTCACGCATCTTTGCAATACCGTTACGTGTAATACCAAGCACCTCACCCTAAAACAAAACAAGTAGTATGAGTATATGTCTCTATCTTGGAGGCACCCATAATTACCTTGCTGGTCATGATATCACCCAAGAGGAAGACGTGGCGATGATCGATAGTCATACCGTGACTCGACATGGTCATCTGAATTTCGTTGATAATTGTGTTTCTACATACTGATTTAGCCAATGCACCCCCAACATTTTGCAGATTGAATTACCTTGCGGCCTCAATACCGAGCACCTCAGCAACTTCCATGACGTGGTTAGACGTCGTCTTCTCACCGATCACGCCATCCGTTGTCATGACATCCAGCAGACCGTAGCCTTCCACAAGCAGTTGCTTGGCACCGTTGCCACCTTCCTTCTCACTGATGACAGCACGGACAATCGACGGCAGACCCTTGATAAGAGTCGCCATAAGCAAGCGCTTGATGGCCTTGAGGTTGTTGTAGACAGATTCGTCATGCTTGGCGTGGACGTAATTACGGATAATGTCGGGCCGGCTGGTTTGAACATCCAGCTGGAAGGGCTTGAGCTTGGGTGCAATCTCCAAACCATGTACAATTTCGAAAATGTTGATCTCAAGCTGTAACAAAGAAACATACATAATTAGTACAGCTAATCGACGCACTGCATGGCATGCTGGTTTACCTGAAGCTTGACCAACACGAGGGCTTCATTGGACTCCCACTTTCCATGTACCTCAGTGCAGTTGGGGGCGGGCCACCGGTGGCAGAGGGACTTGGCGAGAACGCATGTGGTCTATGTTGCGCTTATTAGTTCATGCTTGTACTAATATCCTATATTAATGCACATGCCTGACAAGACTTTGAAAGATAGACGATGGACGCAGGACAAAGCAGCGTCTTCTCACGAAACAGATTTGAGTCGATTGACATCCAAACCAAAAACGGGCTACAGAGAAATGGCAACCTTTGGAATGGAATAAAACCCACTTTGGCACGACGCTACTAATGAAGTCGCTGTTGCATTGCACGACGGCCATGCAAAGCGCTTCATGTTCACTCAGGGCGTCACGAGCTATGCCACAGACTGACGTCGAAGTGGACGAAAACCCCTCCGACGCTCCCTTGGCCAAATACCACAAAAGTCAACTGGAAGCAAGGGAAAAAAGAAGGGCTTTTTTTTTCCCCACTTCGTCGTCAAAATTGGTCATGCATGGACCAAAAGCTTCAAATCAAAAGCGTTCAACTGCAGCAACTTTAATATACGTCATTGGAGCTGACACCAGCTTTACCCTCCAAATGTTTCCTCGTAAAAGGAGTCCTTCATATTTGCTCCCAAGACATATTCCACAAGTTCTCATGTTTGTGATGGTAAAGTTCCAAAATATAACACCTTTTACCTTATGACTCATTGTGCTGCAGAGGTTATATTTACCTTGTCAACACCAAGCGACCGACTTTTATGGCGTTTATCGGCCTGATATGATCGCGAGATCCCTGTTTAGTCGCGAAACTGTGTTGATACCAGCGCGACAGGTCTTCACAGTTCGTGGGCGTCGCGCTTTGTGTCAGCCTTCAGGAGGAACAAAGACTGAGCGTCACGTGAAACTGCCGTAAGTCTTTCTTTGTCTTTGTGTGAGTCAGGTGCTTATCTTTTTACTCTTTCTTTGAACGCCCGCAGGGTGCTACCTATGAATGAAAATTACTGGAGAACGTATGGACCGCCTTTGTTCGACTGGACGACAGATACACCAAGTCGAGTACCGATACCTTGGCCGATGACGCTGACCTTCTTGAGGCGACATCAATCTCTAGGCGGAGCATATCAGCGAGGTCCTTTGACATGCCCGTGGCGGCTGCTCCAGTGTCCATCAAGCCCCGAATCAGTTGGTTGAATATCGTGAACCTTACATACGTTGCTGTCGCCGTATGGTTTGGATCGGTGTCAAGAGCATTTAACGGCTGCTTTTTGCTTCGCAAGGGAACATGATCGTGAAACTGTCCGCGCATTTCTGGTGCAAGTTGGATCCGTTATCCAACAGTGGTATCAACTTTGTGATTCAAGATATCTCGGGCGAGGTCATACGGTATCCGGTCTCTGGCAGGCAACTTGGCAACATCCCGTTTGTGCTTGGCGTCGTGTTCTCGGCGTGCTTAAGCTCGGTTCTGGAGTTGTCAAGAGCTGAATTAAGAGAATCGACGTTTCGGACGATACCACCATCATTCAGAAGAACAAGAACGTCCGGACGTCGAAATCACTTCTGGCCTCTATCTTGCGCCAAATACATGAGGATACCTATGTTTTAGGTTTCAATCTTTCCGGTATGTTAAACGTTATGTGTATGCGCTACGTGCCAATGTCCGCTGTAGGCCTTTCAGGAAACATGTTCTCTGTGTTCCGGAAGGATCAAGCAGTATACGCGACGTTGATCGCGGAGGTATTCTTGCCTGACTGCGAGACTGACGTGGGAGACTTCCTCGGGTAGTCTGATGGTGTCCTACCAATTCTGTTTGCTTACAAGGTACAATACCGCATAAAGGAGTGCTAAGCTAGCTTACCATCTTTTCTACAGCGACATATCGAGTATCTCGCGAACAAGGTAGCCATTAGCAGCCGAAGGTCTTTGAGGCGGAGACTGACGTCTCAAACATGGATCATTCAGCCGACGTCCAGTCGGTGTTGCCGCCTACATTTTATTCATCTAAACGGTGAATAATTGTGATAGTCACTGTTGTGCAATGTCTGAGTGTATTGATTGTATGTACATAAAATTAGCTATATAGTTACAGAGGAATCGAGGGTTATGAGTGAAGTAAACGCAATACAGACGGGACGCGACAGAGAAAGAGAGACAGAAAGGTATGATTGGGTTAGTCCACAGAGGTACCTTTCAGCAACCGGGATCGGGCTCCGAAGAACCCAGTGGGTTCTGCACGGAGCTTGCTCGATGCGGGTTATGTTTTGGCTTGGTTTAGGGTTGGCTTTGTACTAGGCTGTAATACCGACAGCTTCACCAGAACGAATGCGGGTGCGACTGTTTGGTAAAGCTGATATGCTCGTAGGATCGTTCGGTGTGGTAACTGTAGCTATATTGGACGCTGGACTCCCGGGGGGGGGGGGTTAAGCACCTCAGGAACAACGTCGGAGATATCTGCTGTAGTCTGTGGTGCTGGAGGGGTGCGTTGAGAACCTATCAACATCTATCGTCAAAGGGGGGCCTGGTGTGTGCATTGATTCACCAGTCGGGGTTGGAGGGTGCCAAGCTTGCATTTACTGGAGTGTCGGCGGGCATTGTAGCGCTGATAGAGTGCCACGGTGGCTGATGGTGCTGGTGTACTGTCTCGCGCTTACTGCGCTTGGAAATGCTCCGGTAAATTCGGTGCGGCCGCGCTTTGATAGCACCGAATATGGACTAGCGTGGTAACAATTGGCCACCAAATGCTTGGCTGAGCTACAAGAGCAATACCTTTTTTTTTTCGCGTCTGTCGGGCTTTAATCTCGGGTACCCCTCTTTCTTGCAGGAGTTACAATGGATTGGCATGTCACGCTAGCGGCGGGTAGTGATACATTTGCGTCCATTAACATTAACTTCAATCTCATGTTCAAGGACTTTGAAAAGGGGCGTCAATTGACTCATTGACAGAGTATTCTTATCGTGGCAAAGCCTCTCAAATTAAATAGTCCTCCCGAGGAGTCAGACGCATAGTTGCACATGCACAACTTTCCTGTAACAGCTGAGCCACTCTCGTACCAGAGGTCCCAACACCTCAGCCCATAAAATAGGCAAATTCTCCAGGGCCAAACGAAAGACACTGCCTTCGGTGTCCAACATGGGTGTGTCGATAAAAAGTAAACCATCAATGGTAAGATCTTCGGTACCGGCTTTGTCAAGGGCCTCTTCAGAGTCGAGAGAGACGATCGCGCAGGATAGAGAGTGTGGGCTGGGAATGAGACCTACTGCCTTTGGGCAGACTGTCGGCAGACGCTCAACGAACCTCGCATGTGTCATTTCGTGATAGAAAACTGCGCTGTTCGCTCCAACCGAGCGAGCCCAATGCTTCTCTGCTTGTGAACGGTCTACAACAGCTTGTGCCTCGATGTCTCGAAAGAATGTTTCACGTTGGAAACGTGCGGCGCGGACGTAGTGACGAAAACTTTGCCATTTTCGGCCGAGATGAGCGAGAGGCGCGAGGGAAACAGACCAGGAGGATAATTCTGAGAACAGTGGTCTATTGAGGGAGGAGTCATGCTGTGTCTAAACTAAAAGATTACAGAAACTCTATACTCAAATAAGGCAAAAACGCACTGAGAGCTGAAAGCAAATTGTCTTCTTTGGAAGAAAGTAACCGGGGACTTCTTGGCCGCAGCAACATATAAAAGAACGCCTCGGAAATGATATTTTGAGCGCACTTCTTTTTTTTTTTTTCAAAAATGATATGGAATAGTTTCAAAGAATACATCAGCTTGGAAACTAAGTTGCGTGAGTTCCAGAACACGCCTTTTCGCAACACACCTGAAGTGAACGATCCGATCTCGCTGCCAGTCGAAGGTGCTATTCCTGAATGGCTGAGCGGTATCCTTTATCGCACAGGTACAGACAAAATATTTTATCTTCTTTCCTTTTTCAAATAAAGTAAGTACTCATATATGACTCAGGCCCTGGAAAGTACAACCTTGGCAAAGACGGCAAAGAGTACATGATTAAACACGCGTTTGACGGCCACGGTTTTGTGCATCGGTTCGAGCTCGCACCTGCGGAGCAGGTCATTCTCTACAATTCGCGTCATCTCGGCAAATCTGCTGAAAAGAAGCTGGCGGAGGATCCGAATAGCCTCAACGTGGTTTTTGGTCATGCAACTGACACTAGTGGTTTCCAGTGGTTCAAAAATGCTTTACGACGGTTTGAGGACTCGATTATTGGTCCTCCCGGCGGAAACAAGCCAAATGAAGATGACCCATCCGCGCGACCTGTCGGTGTTACTGTTACACCAAACTACCCCGCGCCACCCTCTACCAAGACACCTGAGGATGGACAGGTCTTGGTTACCAAAACAGATGCAAATATCCTGCAAAAAGTTCACGCAAAAACTTTGGGTAATTTGATAATATGATGTATCGCACATTTACGTCAGGTATTCAATCCATCCACTTATATCCAGAGCCTACCATGAGCTACACCTACGGCCATTTGGATAAGCGTTTGGCAAGTGGTCCTCTCTCGGCTTCGCATCACCAATACGACCCAGAGACAAAAGAAGTATTTAATTTTGTGACCAATATGGGACGCACACCCAGTTTGGTTGCGTTCAAAGTGTCGCCATCGGGTGAGACCACCATCCTGGCCGAAATCAAGCAACGTAAACTACCTGAAAACCTCCAGGGTGATACGTACAACGCCAAGAAGGGACCTTTTGTGCCGACCTATATTCACGCTTTCTGGATGACAAAAAACTACATCATCTTCCCCGAGTCACCCCTTCAGTTCATAAATGGTGGTCTCGACATTCTGCTGACCGGTAACCTGACAGCGTCGTTGCGCTGGGACGAAGAAAGCCCTATGTACCTCCATGTGGTAAGCCGCCATGGCGATGGTCACGTGACCACACTGCCTGTGGAGACTTTCTACACCTTCCATACAAGCAATGCCTGGGATACTGTCGACGAACAAGGTAACATCCAGATACACCTTGACGCATGTGCTTTCCGTGACGGCGATGTTGCCTACTCGGTGCATAGCTATGGCCATCCTATTCGCCCCACAGATGAGCCAAAGGTCGCCAAAAAGACACACACAAAACCACGAGGCATAACCATGCCACCCGTATACGATGGTCTACCTTTCGGTGACCTCAAGCGTTATACACTGTCCTGGAATGCTGATTCGGCAAGTACATCTGCCACAACCCTTACACGTAACGTCGAGTTTCCTCGTTTCAATCCTTTAAACACGCTCAAGCCATACCGTTACGTGTGGGCCAATCAACAGATCATGGTATCCGACACATCATGCGAGCGCTACAACCTTGTCAAGATTGATCTAGAGACGGGAAAGTTGACCAAGTTTGATAAGCCCGGTTATGCCTGCTCTGAGCCCGTCTTCGTGCCGCGTTCCATGGTAGCGGGAGAGAAGGAGGAAGACGAGGGTGCAATTCTGAGCCTGGTGAATATTCTGGACACCAAAGATCCCGAGAAAGACCGTTGTATCCTGCTTATTCTGGACGCGCAGACCATGAAGGAAGTTGGCCGTTGTGATGTAGGTGGCTTTACAACCACCACTTTCCATGGCTCCTTTGTGGATCAACATTTTGAGAACGTTTCCATGAATTAGTAAGAGCTTAAAATAAATAGATCATTTTCAACAGCATACAGTATGTATATTATCTATTCTATTGTAAATAACAGAGAAACTGGGATACCAGCATGGCCCTCATATTGTGCATGAATCGACGACGGAAGATTCTGTACAACTCCTCAAAAAGGGACTGCGCTGCTGAGAAGATCGCATGTGAATACAGTATGTTTTCGCAAGACACACAAGTTCTGACACTGATATCCGTCAGTTATGCATCCAACCCGTATTTTTTTTTTAATTGATAAGAATATAAAAGGCATTTATAGTAGAAATATGAAGGCTTTTCAAAGTGGTTCAGTGTTGACGATGTTTCTCTTTCTATTACAGACAAATATTTGATGATAGAAACAACCAAAGAAAACAATAAGTAAGCGCTGGGCAATATTAACCGTGGGGGTATACTGGTCATGTGGTACACGAATCACGCAATATAGAAGCCGTGTTATGAATTGTAGTTTTTTTATTCAGTGATCCCGGACTCATGAAGAATTTTATTATACATATTTACGCGCTTGCTACAGACGATATATATATTAAGTCTTGGTATAAGCAGTCATTGATAATTTATATACAGAAGTACTATGTCACCGGTCGAATAGAAAGGATGGAATACCTTAAATCAGTTTCCATAGTTGCTGCAAGTGCAATGGAGACTGCCAATATAGAGAATAACAAAACAATGTAATGTGCGCATGAATAAGTATGTGGGTCTTTGGATTAGTAATCGAACTACCTGCATACGTATCGCATTCGTGACGTGATATGCATTCAAAGATAATCTCGATCAGTGCTCTGAGAGCTTAACGCACGGACGACTTCAGTTTGATGTACAGGTCGCAGAAGTTTGGATTACTCATTTATCTCCGGTCACGCGCAAACGATCCTTGACTCAGAGATATGAGAATTTAATTACGCGCTTGACTGAGACAATCACGCAATAAGGCTCCTTTCTATGAACTGTGAGTAACTGAATGGCGTGATGTCTTCAGCAAGAGTTAATATCTTGCGTAATCAGGGATATGATTGTCGACAAGTCACACACATACGCACACGCGCACACACACCTATACGCGCACACGCGTAGTGCCCAATGTTGTATCGTAAGAGCGCGCGCTCGCACACGCGCGGGGATGTCCATATGCTTCTCTCTCATTACATTCAGTTCTGGGTTATAGATGATCCGATGGGAACTGGTACCAAAAAATAAAGAGGATTTGAGTATATAAATGAGGGTGAACGCAAGAGGAGAAAAGCAAACAGAAAGTATACGAGCATCTAAACAATGGCACCACCCCACGCAGAGACAACGGAGCTTGTGCAGGAATTTAAGGACCTGGACCTTAAGGAACTCGCCAAAACTGGTGCGTATACCGTTTACCCAGAGAAAAAGGTATATTTTCGTTTTACTACTTTTTCCCTTCCTCATCATTTGTGTGCTATATCTCGTATGACAGTATCCCAACCTTGAGCCATTTGAGCACACTGACCCAGGCCATCGTGCCGACCCCAAGAAGGCATCAATCTATGATAATGCCGAGAAAATTTTTGACCTTACGCCTCATATCGGTACTGAGGTGCATGGCATCCAGCTGTCCAAACTGACCAGCCAGCAGAAGGACGACCTGGCCCTGCTGGTGGCCCAGCGCGGAGTCGTGTTTTTTCGTGACCAGGACATAAGCATCAAACAGGGGTTAGAGCTCGGCAAGCACTATGGACGCTTACATATCCACAATTCTTCTGGTCATCCTGATGGTCTCCCTGAAGCGCACATTATTTATTTTGACACGAGGTAAGTTGATATAACTGATAGAAATCATAATCTAATCACACATCTAAAAGGACACCCCAAGATCTGTTCAATGGTCGCAGCGCCGGCGACTCGTGGCATTCGGACGTTAGCTACGAACATCAGCCACTGGGCTTAACGTTCTTGAAGATCGACACTTTGCCCCCGATCGGTGGTGACACGATGTGGTTGAGTGGCTATACCGCATATGACCGTCTGTCGCCCGCATGGCAGAAATTCGCGGATGGTTTGCAAGTCGTTCACTCGGCTAAAGAGCAACAAGAAGAAGCCATCAAGCGGGGCCACATTTCTCGTCGCAGCCATGTTAGTTCCGTGCACCCATTGGTACGCACGCATCCCGTGACAGGGTGGAAGGCGTTGTATATCCAGCCGGGCTTCGCGCGCAGTATTGTGGGCATGAGCTACCGTGAGTCACGTGCTGTTCTCGACTTCTTGATCAACCACATCGAATCTGGTCACGACTTCCAGGTCCGGTTCCGTTGGACAGAAGATACAGTGGCTGTCTGGGACAACCGTGTCACTGCGCATAATGCAATCTTTGACTACCTGGACATTGGCCGGCGACATGGCTGGCGCGTTTCTCCGCAGGCCGAGAAACCTTTCTTTGATCCCAACAGCAAATCGCGTCGTCAAGCCGAGCTCGAGAAGGCCTAATTATTATATTGAGTTATCTGAAAAACGGGTTTATCTATATAATAAAAAGAAAGACCGAATCGCAGATCGAAGGTTCACGTATGACTGCAGCGTTTTTGAATAAAATAAACTAATACAGTGTTATATACTGGATTTTGCAGTGCATTTCGCGTCGGCACTTGGAAATGTTTGCGTTACCATGTTGCCTATTTTTGCATCGTGCCAAGAGATAAAACATAAATACAGTCTTTCCGGAAATATTGGGCACAAACCAGAAACTCACGTGGCTCGACTTTTCTGAAAATGATGGCTCATGCGAAT
Organism: Syncephalastrum sp. PYS2702; assembly: GCA_023630325.1. Classification (NCBI taxonomy): domain Eukaryota; kingdom Fungi; phylum Mucoromycota; class Mucoromycetes; order Mucorales; family Syncephalastraceae; genus Syncephalastrum; species Syncephalastrum sp. PYS2702. Next base: position 218,028 of record JAMAMT010000029.1, on the reverse strand, counting down.
AAAAGAATTAAGGCTCAGAGGAGCATTCAACAGGGCCTAGAATTTGTTTTCTTGGCACAGGGCTAATTCCATTGGCCCAGCGAGGATTTCACAAGACTCAATAAGATTACACTTCGAGGTCTGCGTACTTATTGGGTTTCCTAAGTTCTCCGTTTTAATTGCGAACAAAGATAAAAAAATTTTGACAGCTAATCTACTACTACATCTTTGAAAGAGAGCGAACAGAAAAGCAGAAAGCAGGCGGGCGGGTGGGTGAAAGACCGTAGCAGACCTCTCGTGTAATAAGTGAGTCCAGCGCTACGCTAGGACGTCACATGATAAAACACATGAAAGCTAAAAAGGCTTTCCTTCCATTCTTATTTCACCGTACAGTACTTTTTTTTTTTTTTTTTTACCATGGATCCTAAATCCTTCATGTTTTATCTCGAAGAAGAGAATGGCAACGGGTCAATAGAACTTGAGATCGAACCAGACAAATTTTCGTTGGAGACTCTGAATACTAATATCAATTGTTTGGCGTATCAGTCTGCCAATACCTTAGTCGATGAAGTCTGTGCTGTACCTACAGTACACTACAAACAGTAAACACAAATTGTAAAAAAGCATGTCCCATTTTGTGTAAGGATCGTGTCCTCCAATTTCATTTCGCGAGACCTTCCTTTACAATTGTGAAGTTCAATTTTTTGATGGTGCACACATCTTTTTTCTTTTTTCTTTTTTTCTTTTTTTTTTTCGCTTTTCTTCATGAAAAAAAAGTTGTTCTAAAAAATTAGACAGGGAGATCCACTCACATTGCCATTTACAACTGGGATCCACTCACTATCGCCATTTGCAACTGGGAGATCCACTCACATTGCCATTGGCAACTGGGAGATCCACTACTATCGCCATTTGCAACTGGGAGATCCACTCACTATTGCCATTAGCAACTGGGAGATCCACTACTAACGCCCTTAGCAACTAGGAGATCCACTCACATTGCCATTTGCAACTGGGAGATCCACTACTATCGCCATTTGCAACTAGGAGATCCACTCACATTGCCATTGGCAACTGGGAGATCCACTACTAACGCCCTTAGCAAGTAGGAGATCCACTCACATTGCCATTTGCAACTGGGAGATCCACTACTATCGCCATTTGCAACTAGGAGATCCACTCACATTGCCATTTGCAACTGGGAGATCCACTACTAACGCCCTTAGCAACTAGGAGATCCACTCACATTGCCATTTGCAACTGGGAGATCCATATTGCCATTTACAGATGGAACTACCATTACAGAAAATGCGTGAAACTGGAAAGAAATAGTGAATCTGGTGTGTTCAAAAGTTGCAAAATAACCTAGCATTATGATGGCTTTGTGGATGACCATACTGTTGGAACTGGAATTGAATTTTGCTCTGTCGCTTTTCATCGCTGGCATGAGTGTCCCGAAGTCGGCGCACCTTTTTTTTCGTTCCTTTTTTCTGGTGAACTGTTTGCGTTATTATGACAACTGATTCTTTTCCTTGTCCTGACGATAATTGTGACAAGTCGTTTAAGACAGATAATAATCGAAACAAACACTTCGCGGAAAATCATGCCAGTTTACGTTTTATAAACAACACACAAAGTAAAAGAAACAGTTTATCAGCGAAAAAGTAAAAATAAACCATGGCTTATCCTTGCTACATTTTGTAGTCAACGACATTCGACGAACGAAAGGATTGCTACCTTGTCCATTCTGCGATCAACAAATACAATATCGACGGAACTTTCGGCGTCACTTGGAGAATGTACACAAAGGCGTTTTACATGATTCATTTCAGCTTTGCGTTGCATCGAAGGACGAATCGGAAAACCTGTTATCCAGCAAGTTTGAAAACACAGTGGACAATGGTGATGGGGACAAAAGCGCGGAGGCCGAGAGCTCAAGCGACGTGAACCATGAAAGTCGCACAACAAACAACGGTCGTGGTTACAACTGGGGCAGAAAGCGATCCTACGAAGAAGTCTTATTATCAGCTTGCCAAGAAGGATCTGGGACTTATAAGGAGCGCAAACGAACGCTGGCCATTTTATCAAGCCTTGATATCGCCCCGATGACCCTGTCTTCTAAAGACGCGCAAGTTGATTTCCTAATGTCTCCAGATTACGGTGATGAATTTGAAACAATTATGATTGAAAAAGCGCCAACACTCACCGCGATGGATCGAGCCAGCGTCTGGTGATTTTGATATTGTGTAGACGTCACAAAAATTGCGTCAAACGGTTCATTCGGTCATTTTGTCTGCCATCGATCCTACGACGAGATGGATGACGATCATTGTCGTCAATTGAACACGGATTGGTCTGTGTTGCCACAATATCGTTTTTTTTCTGCGAAGGCGCTCACCGGTGCGATTGTACACGATCCGATGTCAGGCAAGACCATCTTAATCAACACTGTCGAAGTGTACAACAGAAATGTACTGATCGATTATCATGCCGAATCTGATACACTACAATCAATGTCAAGCTTGCCCCCACCGCACATTCACTCGATACACGGACTTTTGGGTCACTAGCATTGCGCATGCAGATGGATCAAAGTTGATTGTCGGCACCAAGGAATTCAACGCGTTGGTCACGTCTTCCATAAAATTGGATCAACCGGTGACCAAAGTGGACTGTGGGCCGTCAACCACAGAGTTGACATTAGATCGAAAAGCGTCATCCAGTTGCCATTTTTACGTCGATCTGAAATCATGGGCCGCAGCGGCGAAGCTCTTAGAGCTTCGCGCTGATGCCATTGAATCTCATGATAAAGTTGCTCAGCTTCGTCAGATTCGTTCAGGATTCCACCACCAAAGCACATTCATACCGTCGCGAGCCTCATTACTTAATGGGACCTGCCAATATCCGTACACTGTGTTTACGTATGCACGCTACCGAGCCGAAAAGTCTCCTGAAATCACTGACGGCAAGACAGCATCAGAATTTCTTGCATATATGGCAACACAAGTTCAAACCTTTGGTTTCGAAAGCAGCATCGAACGACAAACTCTTATTCGCCTGCAGCAAAAACTTGTCGAAGATAACAAAATCCGTGCGATCTTTGACAAGATCTTGGACATGTTCCCATCCAACGAAGACACGGCGAAAGTGTCCATTCTTGGAAATACCGATTTAAGTAGTCTTGCAGAGGATCTTGCTAACATCCTCGCTTCCTACATCAATAAGGGAAACCAAAAAAAGATCGTTCCCACATTGTTGCGCGATTTCCGAAGTCATTAAAAATGTAGTATTGCTGTTTGTAAAAGAAAGGCAGAATGAAATGGATAGCAGTCCAATAAAAACTGGAATAACAAGAATATTTTTTTTCTGTGCCTCAATGATTTTTTTCCGCAAGGTGCATGAATAATTTGTTTAAAAAAGTGCACGAATCAAGAAGAAAACCAAAAATATCATGTGACGTCCTAGCGTAGCGCTGGACTCACTTATTACACTTCGAGGTCTGCTTACTTATTGGGTTTCCTAAGTTCTCCGTTTTAATTGCGAACAAAGATAAAAAATTTTTGACAGCTAATCTATTACTACATCTTTGAAAGAGAGCGAACAGAAAAGCAGAAAGCAGGCGGGCGGGTGGGTGAAAGACCGTAGCAGACCTCTCGTGTAATAAGTGAGTCCAGCGCTACGCTAGGACGTCACATGATAGATTTGGCAGCGAAGCGGTCGCAGAGCCTGATATATTTTGATATTTAGGTGACGTGTTGAGGGGTTGCATGATTTGTTTTAGTCCTCCGCTTGCTGAATTTTGTGATGCGTTCAAAAGCCGAGACTTGACAAAGTGATCAGTATCTCTTGTTGCCTTTCCCTGGTCTGTCCTGTATGTTGAAGCTGAATTCGGCTAGGATTGCTATCCATCGCAAAAGGATCCCGGTAAATTGAGATTACTTGATGAGGCCATGCATTGCAGAGTGATCAATTAACACTTTGAATCGTTTTCCAAGCAGGTATGGGCGTAATTGATTTATCGCCCACACAACTCCCAGACATCCGAGTTTCGATGTTCCGTAGTTGCATTCGGCGCCTGAGAGTCCACGACTGATACTCAAAGGCTGCATTTCAAGGCGTGAACTGAGGCCAGAAAATGCGCGGCACATCGTATAAGTTGACAAGTGGTCAACTTGCTGCGTACCTGCTTCAATTGGTATATTGACGGCATTTCTTGGACTCGTGTGGTGTTGGCGTCGGGAAGCATGTCCTTCACTCTGCCCACGGCTTCACAATCAAGGTATATGCGCGTGTCAGAGGTCGAGGTGAAGTGCTTTGTCGCCGGTCCTAGATCGACAGAGTGTTCATCAAGTCTGGTGCTCGCCGTTATGTAGGCCACAGGTGTGCCAACAACCAATTTTGTACTATCGGCGCTCGGGAGAAGGCAAACGGACAGGTTCCAAGCGTTCAGCTATTGTTGGGAACGAACTGGGAGCTCCAGATGATCTTCGTTTAGCGTGGGCATCAATTAAGAAGTACTGGGCATCTGGCTCGACCGTATTCAGCAAGATGGTTGTCGTCCCTTCCACCACCACCAAGCGAATGGAACCGGGTCTTTTCAGACCAGTCTGAAATCAGAATCGTCGGAAATGCCATGTTGAATAGTCAACTGGTCGACCTCGCTGCAACAGTTGTTGCTCATAAAGGCGAGCTTGACAACAAGAAGATACCTGAAATATATAGCATTATGTACAATAAAGGCCCCTAGTCAAATAAATGGCATCCAAAATAAGAAGTAATAACATTGATAACAACTTCTTTACAGCTGAAGCATGCGGGAAAGCGCGGTGTCTTTTCAGCACTGTCGGCATTTCAGAGAGTGGCAGCTTGCCAGGCGTGGTTCCCGGTGCTCCAATTTGCCCAACACTTCTTTCCAGGGCGGGGTCTTTCTCCAAGCACTAAGGGAGTAAATGCCCCATTCTCGACTGTTGATCGTGCAACAATATCGCATTATGCGCACCGCTTTGGTGTCTTGATAAATAACCAACGGAGATCAGTGACAGATGATAGAAAAGATTTCTGTAGCGCCAGAGAAATAAGAGAATTATTTTGTGTCTAAGAATTAAAGGGCTATTTATATGATTGAACTGCTAAGAAATATGATATATGGAATAGAGGGGTATTCAGTGAAGAGGCTGATTGCTTATGTTGATCCTCAGGCCAGAGTTCGAATGCATCCCAGCCCTACCACATACTTCAAAGACTCTATAATCTTATGTTCTCTGACTTTCGTAGGCAATAGACTTTCAGTCGTTTGGAAAGTATTCTAGATGATCTTGGCACTACGGCATTTGCAAAGGAAAGGAATAAAATTAAATCTTAGGCATCGCACGTGGAATACTGCCCTTGTAGCAACAGGAACGGTATTGTTTGATGCCCCTAGTGGATGGACCTGCAGACGATGCGAAGCTGTCTTTGGATCATCTAGACGCGCATTGGCCGGAAGAGTGACGTGAGTATTTCATTGCATTGATCGAATACAGTATGTACTGTATGCAGTGTCGTTACTGTCACGCAGACTGGCACGCAAAGGTGGACTGTCTAGAACTGACCAAGTTTCGCTGTCATAACTGTCAAAATACCATAAAGCGACTTTCTTCGATCCTTCGCGAAAATAAAAGCACTTCTATTCTATCTATCTTGTCTCCTTCATTATAATCATTCCGTCTTCTTTTAGCGTCTCGTGTACTCCACACTTCCCTCTTAGGGCATGTAACTGTTCTTCCATCATTATTGTTGAGCAATATGCAGTATATACAGAAATCACACAGACTCTTCAGGCGCCTCGCGACGACACTCCAGAACTTTCGTTTGGCAGCTCATTACCTGCGCGTGCCTTGTTGCTCATCGTCACCTGTCGGGCAATAAAATAGATGTTAGAAAGCATCTTCATCGTGCTGCCGAAGAGAAAGTAGCGTTAGCTAAGACGATACATTATTCAAGCTTGAGGTGCATCTTGACTGACTACGCCGCAACAGAAGCAGCCGGAACTATAGCCCTTGCGCAAGCAAATCACTTCCGCGCTCTAGGTCCTCCGCTTTCATGTTTCATCTATCTATAATAATCTTGATATTCCATACATCCATAATTACATAAGCAAGGCACGAAAGACCCCGGTTCAATTCCCGGGCAGGGCGTCTGCCAAAGTAGACAACTTTGAGACGTCAACGGTACCTGACGTCCATCTTCATCAGGGTCTTTTCACCCGTGTCCTTCGGTAGATGTGAACCGCGTGATGGTAAAGTAGGCCAATGAATCCTCTGAAACGCGAAAGATACCTGACGTCAGTACCTGTCAGGTCCTTATCTTTGAGCTCTTTTTCCCCATTGGTAAAACGTGGATTGCGTGATAGCTTGGTTAGCCAATGGAACCTATGAAACTTGGAAAAAAGCTCGACGTCAATCCCTGTCAGGTCCTTATCTTTTACTTCTCCTTTTTCATTGGCACAGCCCGCCCGTGTTCTTGCATGAATATCGATTGACACGCGCTCTTTCTCATAAAATGTCTTTTGTTTTCTCTCACGTCTACTTTTCTTCTTCTTCTTTACCCTGGTCAAGTCATCCTGCTGGCAAGTATATACGAAAGGATTATAGTTACAAGTATAAACTGATAAGAAGTGCAACACATAGACCACTACAGTGCCCGCTCGATAACTCGATACTCGATAACTCGATACTCGATCAGCCCCTCCCAAACGATCGAGTTAGAATCAACCAATAAAAACCGTCGAAAGTTGAATATTAACTTGTCAGACGATAGGATTTGAACAAACAACCTGCAGCAATCTTGTTATTGACGTATTAGATGATGAAGTCTCGCGTGAGTGACATAATGCTCTTGTCTATTTCATTGGACGAATGCGAACAAAACGTCTTATATTTTGGGGCCGAGGGGCTGTTATTGCGCTTTGCCTCAAGCTGCTCTTTTTCCACTTGCATGTGGTTCCTCTCCTCGCTGATTATAGCCGAGATGGTGGATTGGCATCCTTTGTTGTCAGCCCGAATTCTTCCCTAACCCACTGCGCGAGCTGGCGTTGACTGTGCGGAGGCGTCGTACTCTTATGCTTCCGCATACAGTCTAGCTAATTTTCTTCGGCTACTAAGTTGTTGCATTTTGTGATCGGAAGCAAGCGCGGAAGATGGAAAAGATGTCTTTATCTTTAGCTGTGCTACACATCATATGTGTTATAGAGTATAATCTTAATAAGCATCAGCCGTCAGCCTTTGGTCGGAGATTCATTTTCGTAACTCGATCATTCGATAAGTCGATCACCAAGGGCTGCAACGGTGGTGATCGAGTTATCGAGCGGGCACTGTACATTCCCCGTAAGTCCCTCTGCCACCGGTTGCCCGCCCCCAACTGTACCGGTGTGCATGAAAGTAAGTCGTCGCGTCAAGAGTACATGGTTCTTGGACCGCACTAACCTCCTTCTGATGTACACTTAGCTTGCAGTCTTCTTGCTCGCCTCTCCTCCTGTCTTCTCTTCCGCTCGCGCCTCTTCCACCTCCTTTCCGCTTTTTCCTCTGCCCGTAAGTGAAACAGATCCAGGTCTATGCATTGAATATGAGACATCAACACACGTTCCAGTTCCACTCCTTTTTCGCTCCTCCTTTGCATCTCTTCCTCTCCGCTTGCTCTCCCTCTCTCCTTCTTCCCCATTCGCGACCCACTAGCCGGCTATCGGTGGCCGGGACCAGCGTCAAGACTACCCCCCCCCAAAGACATGTGACACTGCGCCGAATGTCTGCCCCACGTCCATCGGTAAGTGCTTGTGGTTAATAATATGAAACTGAGACTCAAAAATGCAATCTGCTGCACAGTCCAGATGAGGCAGTGGCCGACACGCCGTGAGCGTGTATGACGACCCCGGTCCCGGTAGCTGGTATGTATAATAAAAATGAAGTGTAGTCCACGAGAACTGATTTCGGAACGAAATTTCGTAGGCTAGTTAGCTTCAAAATAAAAACATACTGTATAATGAGTTCTTTTGATTTTATATATGTGAATGAAGTACAAGTATGATTACAGTCGAAAGCAGAAAGAAACAGGAAATGATGTGATTCATTATGCGTCGAAAAGAAGCTTTCGAGGCTTCGGTAACTCTGCCTCCTTGGATGCCTGGATGAGCTTGAAGAGACCCGTACCAATGGAAATAGGTACACCCTGCAAAAAAAAAAAAAAAAAAAAAAACCTTAAGTTAAACGATCTATCACAGCACCATCGTACATACCATGATAATTTGTTCGGAGACACCCACGACATCATCCTTTTTACTAAAGAGACCAGCGTCGAAGAGATGGTCGGGTGTGCGTTCGAACGAGGCGATACTGAGCACACTGTCACGCATCTTTGCGATACCGTTACGCGTGATACCAAGCACCTCACCCTAAAACAAGACAAGTCGTATGAGTATATGTCTCTGCCTTGAAGGCACTCAAGATTACCTTGCTGGTCATGATGTCACCCAAGAGGAAGACGTGGCGATGATCGATAGTCATACCGTGACTCGACATGGTCATTTGAATTTCGTTGATAATTGTGTTTCTACATACTGGTTTAGCCAATGCATCGCCAACATTTTGCAGACTGAATTACCTTGCAGCCTCAATACCGAGCACCTCAGCAACTTCCATGACGTGGTTAGACGTCGTCTTCTCACCGATCACGCCATCTGTTGTCATGACATCCAGCAGACCGTAGCCTTCCACAAGCAGTTGCTTGGCACCGTTGCCACCTTCCTTCTCACTGATGACAGCACGGACAATCGATGGCAGACCCTTGATAAGAGTCGCCATAAGCAAACGCTTGACGGCCTTGAGGTTGTAGTAGACAGATTCGCCATGCTTGGCGTGGACGTAAATACGGATAATGTCGGGCCGGCTGGTTTGAACATCCAGCTGGAAGGGCTTGAGCTTGGGCGCAATCTCCAAAGCATGTGCGATTTCGTAAATGTTGGTTTCAAGCTGTCACATAGAAACAGACATATTTAGTACAACCAATCAACGTACTGCATGACATGCTTATTTACCTGAAGGCGGTTGATGGCATCGATATCAAGCTTGACCAACACAAGGGCTTCGTTGGGCTCGTACACTTCTTCCATATACATGGCCACATCACCGAGCGTGGTTTTCTCGATACGGCCTTTGACGACACGAGCGGCACGCACATCATGAGGAGTGTGAAGCTCGCACTTGATGATAGGGGTCGAAATCGCTTTGGCAGCGTTGATAATTTCCTTGATACGGGGCACACCGAGAGTAATGTTCATACTGGCAACACCAGCAAAATGGAAAGTCTTCAACGTCATCTGCGTACCAGGCTCACCAATGGACTGGGCACCAATGGCACCAACAGCCGTACCCGGTTCGATCTTGGCCTTCAGATACTTGTGGAGACACACACCCAGATATTCCCGCAGCTGGCGCTCGGTGATACCAAACAGATTACGCACGACGCCCTTGGTTGCCTCTGCAAACCGATGTGAGTTTTCCCCGTATTTCTGACAGACGTATGATCTTACCATCAATATCTTCGTCAATGTCCATATCCATGTAGTCCTCATCCGGCACAGACAAACCAGGCAGCATGCCGTGTTGCTTTCGAATGTTGGCCAACTTCTTTGCAATCTTGTCCTCCACAAAGCTTCGCGTCATATCAATGAATGCCGGTGTACAGTTGGTCTGCCAGACATCGCGCGAGACCTCTTGTTCCGTCAAAATGTTAATCTCCCAAGGCAACAGACAGTCGTCGTCGCCAATCGGGGTAGTGACGCGGATGTGCTTCAAGTTGCGCTCGAATTCGACCGGCACACCATCACCCTCAATGGTCATGGGATCCAAACCGTCGGCGCCATAGCAGAACTGTACCATTGCACCCTCCGAGTTACGGACAGACAGATCGTAGTGGGTAGTGAGATCTTCAAAGGCCTTCATCAAACGACGCTGCATGTAACCCGTTTCGGCCGTCTTGACAGCCGTGTCGACCAGACCTTCACGACCTGAGATAGCGTGGAACAGGAATTCGGTAGGGCTCAAACCAGTGTAGAAACTGTTGCGCACGAAACCCTTAGCAGGTGGACTCTTGGCTGTGAAATAGGATTTAGCCAATTGCAAATGCTTAAAACCAATACTTACAGTGCTTCAAGAAATGAGGCAGCGATCTGTCTTGGAAACCATTGGGAATACGGGTACCACTGATAATCTGCTGACCGACACAAGCAACCATCTGCGACACGTTGATCTGCGAACCCTTGGAACCACACCGAGCCATGGTACTCGGGGAGTTGTACATGTTGAGTTCTTGCATACAGACTTTACCAAGGTCACCACGGACGTTGGACAGAATACCGGAGACAATAGACTAGCCCATGCTATCAGTTACCCGAGATTTAGAATGACCAAATATGCTTACCTCCATGGTTTGTTCCTCGTTACAACCGGGCATGGTCTCCAGTTTACCCTCCTTGTATTTGGCAATGACATCGTCACACTTTTCGTAGGCAACGCGCACCTGTTCATCCTTGATTTCACGAAGGCGCTTGCCGGGAGTGACATCGCTGATACCAATGGAGAAACCTTGGTTGGCGAGCCATCGAGCACAGAGTTTGGCGAGTCTATATGTAGTCTACCGTTTAGAGAAAAGTATAAGGATTGAGAAGAAACATTACCTGTTCATACACTTGGCCGCCTCAATAGCACCATAATCACGCAGAATGACATAGAAGGCGGAATTCTTGTTGCCATCACCGACAATAGCCTTGTCGACCAGACCACACATGATCTCACTATTTTGCACCACGAGCCAGCCATCATTGGGACACAGATCAGGGATTCTGCCTGCCTCCTTGACATATGATTTGTTCTTGGTTTCCAGGTTAAGCATGACCTTGCTTTCTTTGTTAGGACGGAAAAGCAGGTTGAACACTTGCTTGCCGGTCCACAGACGCTGGGGCTACAATAGGGGGAAAAAAAGTAAGGATGCGGTGCACGGTTCAAAGACCTCAGGGCATACCTTCCAAACGGCGGGGGGTGGCATATCGAACTTGATCTCGGCATCTCCCATGTACGAACAGACTTGAGCAAACATGGCGCGGGTATAAAATCGGTCTTTGTGTGAGAGCAGATAGGCTGCAGTAATGAAATCCTGTGTGGCAGCAATGAGGGGTTCACCGTTACGCGGCGTAACCAAGTTGTTCTTGACACCCATCAGCTCAATGGCTTCGGCCTTGGCTTCCTGGGTTTGGGGTAAATGCATGTTCATTTCATCACCGTCGAAATCGGCATTGTAAGGTGAGCACACACACTCGTTGAAACGGAAAGTACGCCAGGGCATGACCTTGGCAAAATGGGCCATGATGGACAGTCTGTGAAGTGAGGGCTGGCGGTTGAAAAGCACAACGTCGTTATCGGAGAGATGACGCTCGACGACATCGCCAAACTCGAGGTTTGCCGCGATCTGAGAGCGGTTACCAAACTTGAGGAACTTCTTGATACCGGTGCGTTTGGACTGGACAAAATTGGCACCGGGATGCACGGTTGGGCCGTTGATGATATTTTGGCGCAGTTTGTGAATGTTGTGACGATTGACGGTCTCCGGGAAGGTCAGAACCTTAGCCACGAGCTGTGGCACAGCGACCTGATCGATACGCATGTTGGGATCAGGTGAAATGACGGTACGGCCAGAGAAATCGACACGTTTGCCGGACAAGTTGCCTCTGAAACGACCCTGTTTACCCTTCAAACGCTGACACAGACCACGGCTGGGCTTGCCGCCGGTTGGGGGCACACCAGGCAAGTCGCTGTTAATGTACATGGCGGCCGCGAGCTGCATGAATTCCCACTGCTCCATCAGGTTGACAACCGTGACGCCTTTCTCCAAGCCAGCTCGAATAATGGCATTTGTGAAAATGATTTCGGTCAACTTTGCGGTCAGGTCGTCTTCGTTACTGCTGTTGTCGTCTTGCATGACGGAGGGACGGATACAAGCAGGGGGCACAGGAATATACTGCCAAATGTACCATTCGGGACGACCGTGCTCTTCACTGAGACCCAGAAGCTCGCAGTCCTAACAAATCAAGTAAGAAACAAGCATTCCAAATGTGTGCTGTATGCTCGTACCTCTGGCGTGACACGTTGAAAAAGGCGCAGAACACGGAGGGGGTTAAGATCGTCGTGTGCCTTGTTAAGGTGCTGCTTAATTTCAGGTGTGGCCTTCACAGCCGCGTCAAACGTCTTTCGGAAATCCTCGGCTTCCTTCGCAACACGTTTCAAGCGATATTTGTCGTGGGTGATCTTCATGGGACCGACTTTCTTTACAAAGCCATTGACGGCGTTGCAGTGAGGACAGTAGGTTTCTTTGGCGCATTGGACTGTGATGGCTTTGACGAGCTTCAGACGGGTCATATTGTCGAGACCGGGCGCACGTAACCGGCGAAGGAACTTTCGTCGATCGGTTTCTTCCATCATGACACGGCTACAAGTCTGCCATACAAACATGAACATGAGTGATATAAACAAACTCGCAGACAAAAGGGTACCTTGCAAATCGTCTTTAAAATGTCGAGGACACTCTTGAAATAACCGATATGGAAGATGGGCAAAACCAGCTTGAGGTAACCCCAGTGGCCAGCACAGTCCTGCATCTTTTTGTCACAGGTTGCACACACATTGTCCTTGTTCGATGTACCCTACAAACAACAATTAGACAAGGGGAGTCATTCTTGCTCTTTTTTTGCTTACAAGACGCAAATCGAGTACACCGCCTGTGACAGGAGTTCGCGATTCAGGCATGTACAGATCGCGTTGGGTGATCTCGAATTCAGAGATTTTCACCATGTTCTGTGGTGACATTACACCAAACTGAATGTGCCGACTATGGATCGTGTGTCATAATGTTAGATCGTCTCTGGATAAGTTACGGTGTTCATTCACTTGCATTTTCTTCGGCGTGTTATCGAAGACTTGTTCCTTCATGACGTCTAATGTCTAAGGCCGCGTCTCTGAAGAAAGATTGTGTAATTAAGTCGATGTGTAAATGAGAGAGTTTTTTTAGAGAAAAAGAGCAGGAGGAAGAGACGGTTACTCACGGCGATAATTTGAAGCGGGGTGGTCAGTGGCAAAGAACAGCTTCCCAAAAATCGATGCAACTCCACATACTTCCTTAAATCCAAGCCACCATTGACGAGCGCCATCATTTCGTGCATAAACACGACACCTTTTTCTCACTGTTCCTCACTATTGCTTTCAGCTTTTAGACTTTGCATATTCTGTATCACGTTCTATGGCTTATTGAACCCGCTGTCATATATGATTAATCTCGTGCTTGGTCCTCATACAGTACTTTAAAACTGGACTCTGCTTTCGTGGGGGTTTAACGTCTACAACGTATAAACTTACGGGAAGTAAAAGATGTCATCCTTTCGTGTATGATCTCTACTGTATATGCGCTCAACGCAGTTGGCTGAGGAGAGACAGAGGAAAGCATGGGCAGAGCATAGCAGCTCTAATTTACGCCGGCCACCTTGCATACACCGGCTGCCCTATGTACATTGTAGTAATATTTTCGTCGTTAGTATCCCAGGAGAAAGACTATTATCCAGTATATGGACTGAGGAACAACGGTGTAAACGATCGCGAGAGGAAGCAAAAATAACAGTGGTGAAATATGTTGTGTGTGTGACTCGAGTGATACGGCATTGAAAATGCTCTGGGTTTAGAGACCCCCACTTTATTTTGGACCTGAAATAACAACAATGTACAGGATTGGTCGACTTGGCGTAGGCAATCCATCGACAAGGAAACTGTGGGTTCGACACCTGCAGCAATTGTCGTCACCGGAGCTGCGTTCACGTTTTGTGCAGTATTTCGAGAAGCACGGCCACACACCTGTCAAAAGCGCGAGCTTAATCCCGCATAATGACAAGACCCTTCTTTTCACGAATGCAGGCATGGTCCCTTTCAAGGAGCACTTTCTCAAGCCAGGAGCAGCCCCGTACAAATCGGCTACCAGCGTCCAAAAGTGCATGCGTGCAGGTGGAAAGCACAATGACCTCGACAATGTCGGTTACACGCCTCGCCATCACACCTTCTTCGAAATGCTCGGCAACTTTTCTTTTGGCGGCTACGGCAAAGAAGACGCCATCAAACTCGCGTGGCGCTTTCTTGTCGAAGAACTCGAGCTGCCTGTCGATCGTTTACGCGTCACGTAAGTGCGACCTATCGAGAGACACGTCAAAAAATAACACAAGTGCAGGGTGCTGGACACGGATGAAGTAGGCTATGCACTGTGGAAGAAGCAGGGGCTGCCCGACGAAAAGATCGTGCGATGCGGAGCAGAAGACAATTTTTGGTCGATGGGAGACGGCGAGGGACCCTGCGGCTCGTGCACCGAGATCTTCTGGGACACGCAGGACCCTTCTCTTTCCGAGGAGGACCGCTGGCTTGAAATTTGGAACCTTGTTTTCATGGAGAAATACCGCACTGCCGATAACAAACTCACCGACCTGCCCGTCTCCTGCATCGACACCGGCATGGGTCTCGAGCGGATGGCAAGCGTACTGCAGGGAAAGAAGAATAACTTCCAGACCGACCAGTTCCTGCATCTCATCCAAGGTATTCGGGAGAACCTTCAAAGCCGCAACATACCGGTAAGGCGTCTCACCCTTTCTACGTTCCTGTACATTGGCTGACAAGGTGACGGACATAGGTCGTGTTATCCGAAGATCCGAGCGCGCATGAAAAAATTATTGCTGACCATTTCAGGGCCATGTGCTTTCTCATCAGCGACGGCGTTGTGCCGAGGTCAGAAACACGGCACGGCCCTGCTTTCCTGCTTTTGGCTCACCTGCTCTCTATAGTAATGTAGGTCGAGGTTACGTTCTACGACGCATTATCCGCCGTGCCCTCCGTTCAGCCAAACAGTTGGGCATTAACGGTACGTCAGCCAGATTGTTTGGCGTCTTTCCAAATTTGTATGACTCATGCAAAGGACAGAGCCTTTCTTGACGGGTTTGTATCCGTATTTGCTTCAAGGCTTCAGTGATGGCTCCTACCCAGAATTGACGGAACGAGGTGCATCCATCTGCAACATTGTTCAAAACGAAGAAGCCGCTTTTCTTACCACGCTCGACCGTGGACTGGCCTTGCTCAACAATGTCTTTGCACAGCCCAACCTCCAACACACCAAACAAATCCCACCTCAGATCGCCTTTCAGCTCTATGACACCTTTGGCTTTCCATTCGACCTAACGCTGAACATTGCCCTAGAGAAAGGATGGACAATCGATATGAAGGGTAAGCAAATAAGTGTGCTATAAGCAAAAAGACCTCTCACATACATGAATGATAGCTGTGGAGGAGCTCAAGGAAAAGCAGCGTCAGATGGGCAAGGAATCGTGGAAATCAGAAGGTGCACTCGACAAGGGACGCTTTGCCGAGTGGCGCAACCAAAACATCCTCTCCCGTTTTACCGGATACGATCGTGCCTTGTTAGACCAAGAGTCGCAG
The DNA here is from genome assembly GCA_023630325.1 of Syncephalastrum sp. PYS2702. Classification (NCBI taxonomy): domain Eukaryota; kingdom Fungi; phylum Mucoromycota; class Mucoromycetes; order Mucorales; family Syncephalastraceae; genus Syncephalastrum; species Syncephalastrum sp. PYS2702. Next base: position 202,504 of record JAMAMT010000029.1, on the reverse strand, counting down.
ATCGTTGCTGTTGACATGCACAAAAAAGGTATTTCTTTCGATCAACAGAGTGTTAGAAACTCATGGTGTTTCAAAAGGCAAAAAGACGCTCATCACCATGGCGATTGATCCATGCCCTTTTTACGGTCTGGGCGGTGGTCAGGTCCCGGACAGCGGTGTTATCACTCTGGCCAATGGCCAGGAATGGCATGTCGTAGATGTGCTTCAACCTTACGAAGGCGGCCTGGTGCTCAGTGTCGCACCTTCTGATCCCAAGCGCAATATTGAGAAGAGCTTTGAAGAGGATAAAGAATTCCTTCAGGCAAGTGATGGTGCGAAGAGAAGTTCTGTGGCTCACAAAGGATGTACAGAGTGGTAATCTTGTCCGGGCGCAGGTGGACCTCGATAAGCGACAGGGAGCCGAGGTACATCATACCGCAACACACATGCTAAACGCAGGGTTGCGATCCATCCTGAAGACTGATATTGTTCAAGCAGGTAAACAAACTGACTGCGCTTCAATTGACAAAGGCTGACATGACACGTAGGTTCCATGGTGGAGCCCAAGAAGCTGCGTTTCGATTTCACCTACGGAAAACCATTGACGACGGAGCAGCTGCAGGCCATCGAGAACTGGGTGAATCAAACTGCTGTCTCCGGCGGTGAGACGAATGTTAAGGTATGGACTTTGCGAAAACGAGATAAAGTGCGTCCCATTGATATATGGGGTACAGATGATGAGTTTGACGGACGCTGTCTCTTCCGGAGCGATAGCTGCTTTCTCCGAAAAGTACGGCGAAACAGTACGCGTGATTGAAGTGCCTGGTGTGAGCCGCGAGCTCTGCGGTGGCACCCACGTCGACGATATACGCCGCTTGTACCCCTTCAAGATTTTGAGCGAGACGTCCGTGGCAGCAGGCACGCGCCGCATTGAGGCCGTGGCTGGTCTCTCATGCGTCGATTGGTATCGCAAAGCCTATCAACCTGTGCCCGATCTTTTGAAGCTCCTACGTGTAAGTCAAGCGGGACCCTGATGCATGCATGGATTACTCATAGCGAGTTAAATAGGCGAATGATACGCAGGATGGTGTGATCAAGTTGGACAAGGCACTACAGCAAACCAAGGTGCTGCAAAAGCGACTGGAGACGCTGACAGAAAAATTGGCAAGAGCGGGTGAAACAGTCGTGCACCCTGTGGAAGCCCAAATCAAGGGTACGTGCAAATGAACTGGATGTAACCAGCATACTCACCTACGTCGCAGACGTCCCAGTCCGCATCCACATGGTCGATGCCGACCTTGATGTCACCTTTATGCAAAAGCGCGCACGCGTTCTTAAAGAAAGCCAGGGTGAGTGGGCTCATGTCCTGGTCAACAAGAACACTATCATGGTCGCTCTGGATCCATCCCAAGTGCAATCAGAGACGGCCAACTCGGTAAGAAATGCAGACGCAGTGCAGAAATGGTCATTCACACTGTACATATCAGATTCTGAAGCATATGCTGCGACACATCAAGGGTGGCGGCGGTGGTCAAAAGGATTTTGCCCAGGGCAAATTAGCTACCCCGATCACAAGTGTACAAGACATCGAGAGCAACCTCGTGCCCGCTCTGACGGCTCTGTGAAAATGCGGCTATATTTATTAGAATCTTTCATGTAAATAGACTTTACCTTTACCAATGTATTCATTCATCATCATAAAAGAGAAGTGGCACGAAAAGGATAGCTACGCGGGATTTTGCATCTTGCGACATACCATATTTGACGCTTTTCCAGTTCTGGGACCGCTCAGATCCTGTTGCTGGTGTCCTACTGACGGTCGCCATGTATACAGTACACCATCTAGCTCGCAAGGTTGACCGACTCACGGAAGGGTCATCGGACTTTGATAGCGAATCGAGCATAGCATAATCCTTATTTCTTGGATTAGAATGTTCGTCGTCGACCAAGCTATCGGCAATATGCCGGGTATCTGCATACATAATTCTCTAACCATTTCTCTGGTGATAGTCCCTCGTGGCACTTCCTGGGGTTTTTGTCCTCTTATTTTCCATGTCATCGGATTATATTAAAATGTGTCCTTGACTGAAAGCTACAGATAGGAGTATGACTATTTTTTATTTACACAAATCCATGGTACACCTGAATCAATAGTACGTGTACTCTCGTATGTAATGCTGGATACAGTATCCGCTTACGAAGCTGCTCGAGCTCATCCTGTTGCCTAATAATGGTAATGGTATGCTTTTTATGACAACCATGCTTTGTATTTTAAGCGTCTGCCTGCAGGACAAAAAAAATGCGGACAGTCTGAAAGTCACCTACTTGACTGCGCAAACAATGCATCATCAGTCACGACGATGTTTCTTTCAATTTTCAATAAAGATCAGGCGTACTTTGTGCATACATCTAAAGAGTATATTCCCTTAAAATTTGAGAGGTGGATCGATGTGCGTCTTATTGGGCTCGAAATTCATAGGCATAAGCCCGCACGGATAACGCATGGACCCGCATCTCTGAAGGAACTATCCATGTTGAGTAAGCGCATGATATTAGGTTTATCTCGGTTGAAGAGTGTGAAGTCAGTCTACCGCGGTGTCACATCAGTTTGCACGCATATTGGATGTTATTTTTTGCGTGCCTTTACGCATGTGTTTTAGCAGACAGAGAAACTGGCTTCGCATGAGACATAATAGAAGGCGTGCGGTCGGGTTAAGCTCGAGAGAATGGCATAAGAAGTAGCATATGCACATCCTCCATAAATTTATTTCTTTTACTGCTGTATTGCAAGCATGTCCACCGGAACCAAAACTGGTGCAGGGACTAAACAACTACTGACTATCGTAATATAGTGAAGGTTTCATGGGACATGTGAGTAGATTGTTCCGCAGATGACTGAAATCAAATCAACGTTATCATACATACCAAGTGTTTATATGTAAAAAAAAAAAAAAAAAAGAACATCAATTTCAAAGGCGCCGATGCTTCAGAACGAATGGCCCGAACAGCAAGCAACTGTGAAGATATACATAAGCACATATACATAAGGGCCTGCAGTCGAAAGAAGTGTGTAACTTGCCTCCAAAGGAGAGTAGACTGCGGGGCAATTGCAGTCAGCGAAGCAAAGGGAAGAGAAGGAGGAGAAGGGGCGGGACTAAAGCATGTGTTCATGTCTCATATTCGTTGTATAGACACGAATCTGTTTCACTTACAGGCAGAGGAAAAAGCAGAGAGAAAACCTCTGTGAGCGGGGAGCAAGCGAGAGGAGGAAGAGGCGCGAACGGAGAAGACAGGAGGAGAAGCGAGGAAGAATACCAGAGTAAAGAAGAAGAAGAAAAGTAGACGTGGGAGAAAATAGTCGTCTTTTTATTGAAACAGACTCGCATCAATGAACTTTCATGTGATAACATGAAGCATGTTTGCCAATGGAAAAAAGAACGCAGGGAAAAAGACGATGCCAGGTACTGACTTCAGGTATCTTGCGCGTTTCAGAGGATTCATTGGCCTACTTTACCATCACGCGGTTCACATTTACCAAAGGATGCGGGTGAAAAGACCTTGATGACGATGACGATGAGGATGATATGTAATTCATGTAGCTTAGTTGCAGTCATCTTTTTCTCTCTGTCTCTCTTGTAAAAGAAATCATTTGTAACAACAGTTCTACCTTCTCACCTTTTCCTTGTGTGTCCAACCTCTTTCCCGCCTCTTTCTCCCTCTACCACCCCATTGGATTCCGACTGGTAACATTGATTGTACCTCGCATGACTCAAAAGTGTGTCTGCGAGATATAGGTGAGTAGACCCATGGTAGCGGATTTGAAGGAGCAGGGTGAAGTTGGAGAAAGGAGATAAAGGTGAATGCGCCGATACTTGCATCAGCACTGTCCCTCAGCATGTGCTTTCATTCAGACCCTGCACCTGTTGCGTAGTTCATTTTTCTGTAGAAGCATTCCACACGGGCCCGCTCACTTAGAATATATACTGACAAGCTCAAGCGGGACTCTTGTGCAGCCGAACGATCGTTCATATGAGGGGAAGAGCGCTGAAATGACTCCAGCCGGTGATCGTCATGCAAAAGGGTCTTACATGACGAGATAAACATAGATTCCTGCCAGCATGATAGTGAGCGCACAATTATGCGCCTGATGTTATGTGCATCATGCGCTATTGAATACAACCGAAGTATCGAAACGAAAGATCTCCAAAATTATAGTTTTATCGAAAGAATAGCAGCCATGTAAAAAATAGAAGCGATCCGTGCACATCTATCGACTGTTTGGTAGAATCCAGGGGTAAAAAGTCGAACAAGCATGTTTACGAGTCATGTAATAAAATTATAGCCGCCACCTGTCTGTACGCTTGTCAGTCAAGTTGACTTCTGTGCCGAGGTGCAAATGTTGTGGTCTGAAGAATACGTGTAAGGGCATACATAAAAATGATGAGATGCATGTACACATTGGGACAATATGAGCAACAGCAAAAATATAAGCAGACAAAAGAAAAAAAGTGGGGAGCGCAAATGACTTTCTCCTTTTGAATGAGGAGGCGATCACTCCTTAGACCTTCCGAAGTGGACAGACTACCACGAGGCAAGAGCAAAAGCAGCAAATCATTTTATTAAAAAGAAAAAGATCACTTCCTTCTTTTTCGCCCTACCTATTCTTGTAGTAGTGAATGGCCATCGTCGATGTTTGTGAAATTTCTGGATAGCGTGGGCTACTGTGAATGGGAGAATGTAAGTAAGTAGGAGGTCGGTAACGCGGTGGGGGTGATGTGGTTCGATTAGCATGAGTGTGCACAAACAAATACGGAAGCTTAAAATCACAACAGTGAGAGTCGACCAGATACATTTGCCACCCGTATGCGTTCACAGTAAGGGATGGGAAAATCACAAAAAAAAAAAAAAAAAAAAGGTCCCCAAAATTGAGAGAAAGCTGTCAAGGCAACAGCTCATATAAATAATGAGAATAGGGGCTCGCAATTGTTCTCTTTTCTTTTCTTCTTTTCATACATACAACCCGCCTTTCTTTATCGGTCCCTACCACTCTCTTACTCTCACTTTACTCTTCACGCTCTTTTACTTCTGTAATGCCTACCATTAGCAGCAGTCATACCTCACCGTCTCGTCCAAAACACCTCAAGCTAACCAAATTGCTTGCACGCCGCTCCACGCCGTCTCTACCACGTTCGCCCTCTGTCAATCTGGCCGCTTCGGTCTCACGCGGCTTTCATTCCCTGGGCCGTCTTGTGCGGCCACGCTCCACCTCCAGTATTATTGACAACGAACACTCCAATCCCGTCACCGTTGCATCTGCCGACGCCAAGCAGCAGCAAGTTGTTGTGCCCTCGCCGTCGACGTCCTATGCGTCGGACTGCACGGTCGACTCATCCTCGACTGTATCTCGTCGCTCGCCATCGTGCTTCTCCGTTCCTGCCACGTTTGCCCCATCCTGCTCCACTTCGTCAGCCTCGTCTTGTGCCGCCCTCTCCGTCTGCTCCACCGCATGCTCTATTAGCAGCAGCAATAGTAGCAATAGCAGTCGTAGCCATATTCTTGCTGATGAGATTTCAACCTTGTGGGTTACTTTCTTCACCCTCCATGCATCTTTGCAGCTGGCTTGTATACTGGCAGCTATGATGACGCCCATCACGATGCCTCCTGTTCCTGCTTCTCCCGCCGCTGCTATTAATAATACCATGACCACGAACACGAACACCACTTCAAAAGCCCCGCTCTCCTCAAAAGTCACCACGAGCACTGAACGTAACCTTATCAAGCAAACCGAGAACCAAGACGACCTGCCCGCCTTATCGATCGAGGACGTGCTTGGAAGTCAAGCTTCCACTGCCATCCTCGACACCTGGCGCACTCATGAGATGACCATGGCCAGCTGGAAGCCGACGAGTCGGTATGAGCGCGCCATGCAGAAGCAGCAGCCGCCAGTGCTGACAGAAGCGCAAGAGCAGAAAAACGCTTATGAAGAATCACTGCAGTACCTGACCCAAGATTTGCTCGCCTACATTGACTCTCCCTCGCTCTCGAGCGCACCTGTCCAGTGCTTGGTTGACCTGAAGCCCAAACTGACCCAATATTTGCTTGCGCATGCTTCTGCGGCTGTCTCTGCGTAAACCCTCATCCTCCTCTTCCTCCTGTTCCTTGTTTTTTTTTTTTTTTTGTCTGTTCTTCTGTTTCTTTCCATTTTGCTTGTACATAATCCATTTCACTTTGTAACAATAGCGACATTCGTACATATAGCAGTGTTTATTTTTGCATTTCCTCAATACAAACCATACTACTCGCTTTGGTCCATAAACATCAATTTTACATGCGCAAAAAGGGAATCCAATCACGCGCTGGTATACCTAACCGTTTCATGCAAATGTGCCAGGGCTCACCGGGTTTTCCGTTGTCTTCATTTACGAGAATTCGTCAGGCTATCTCTCCTCCGTATACTCCATACTATGGACGGACCAGGCTACTAACATGGCTTGCTTTAGTCTCCCTGCTTCTCTGCACATAAATCGCGTATACTGTAGGTATTTGGACAAACTAATAAATACAAACATTGTGATCATCGTTCCTGATCGAGAGGGTGTAATACAAAATCCGCTCGGAGGCTCACCGCGAATAAACGTAAAATAAAAAATCTTCTCGCTGTATGTAATGACCGCGCATATCTCTCCTTTTTTCTCTCACAATTTCGTTCAGTAATCCCTCCTTGCCGTGACGATGGCCGTGCAGCGAATAGAACTGGCCGCTTCTGGAACGACCTGCCGCTTCTCCTGAACGTCACTGCATCCGTTCCATACTCGAAAAAGTACTATTCCTTCCATGTATAGGTTGCCAGAGAAGGACATCATCATGCTTTCTGGCAGCTCTTCATCTCGTCTCTGTAGAGAAAGCAAGACCAAGGCTTACTTAAGGGTAGGGATGCGCTTTATCGTGTGCGAAAACGTGCCGGATTCCAACGTAGGTGGCACATGGTCTGTGAGGCGTGGCACATAAGGTCCGAGCACAATCCAAGGGATTCCAAAGTGGGGACACTTGTATAACAAAGACTATGCGGTATTCCAACGGCAGGGGCTAAGACGTCTGAAGGCTTTTCTATCGGTCGCATTAAGATGCATGGTCACCAATAATTGATATCAATTAAGACGCATAAGAATCATTGGATGCATAGCCATGCTTTAGTACACGGCAGTAATACCAACTACGATAATAAGCGGTGATGATCCTGATAAACAGACGTGGATGATCCATGGCGTGACTTACGAATGGGGTGTAATCAAACACCTGATAGTTGCAGTAAATATTAACGCATGCAGTTATATTAATATAAAAATAGCGAAGATTCTATCTAATACTATATCATAAGATGATCTAGTGCAGCCTCGGCCGTGCAGAAGCATAGTCTGGCGTCGACACCAAAAGCCCTGATATGGCGGTGGTATCATGGTTCACGCCCGACGCCTATGTCGTGCGACCATTTCTGAAATGATCGACATGGTGTCCAAGCCAAGGGTATAATAATGCTCATTTTTTGTCGGGTGGAACATGGAGGTATGTGCATCAATTTCATTTTCAGCGTTTGAAGGCACAGGTACAAAGAGGTGAGCCGTCTCGGGCGGAGGAAGGGCAATGAACGTCCGTGGGTCTGTGGATACGTTGTCCTCTTGTGGCAGCTTTTGTTCCAAAAGTGTTAGATTGGAAAAGGATGGCAAGATGATTTATATACATTACCTGAGCGTAAAAGCATTTGAAGTAGATATCGGGAAGGGCAGCCAGTCTTCGCACTCTAAAAGAAATACAAAGATTTAGTATGGTGGGAGCACGCTACTCAAAAACGCACCTCTCGCGACAGCCTTCGAAATCCATGAGGGTACTGACAAACTCAAGGTGGTCATAGACGTCAGTCACACTCGACGTGATCTTGTCCTTTGCCATGTAGGCGACGGCGCCAGCAGCCGCGACACCAGCTACGCCGGCGAGCATACCCCAACCAAATGAAGACTTTTTGGTCGTTGAAGAGCCGGAGGCAGAACTGGTCCAGCCGATCTGCTTTGGCTCTGATGCAGCCGAGCGTGTGGTCGCAGCAACAGTGCTATTATTGGGCCAGAAACGGTTAATGTTGCGGGTGAGGACTTCAGCGTGGGACAGAGCGGTGGTGGACACAAAGCGGTGGTTGACAGAATAAAAGGGCGTGTCATATGCAACCAGTCCCAACAGTGCGGCATTGCCCAAGGCTGAGGTACCGCGCCGCTGCACTTCGAGAATAGCTTCTCCTGCTTTTCCCAAGTATTAGGACCCTCTTCATTCGTTTCCTCTCACAGACTTACACACGAGACCGCCCATCGAGTGCCCTAGCAACACTATCTCTATGGTTTCCGCTGCAGCTTCTCTCTGCTTGACCTGTTCTTTCAACCAGTCTACCAGATTCCCTACAGCGAGACTGAAATCACTGCATACAAGACTGTTATTGAGAATGCAACGAATGCCAAAACGGTCTCAAACCTACCCTGCTGTCTTGTAACGAGGATAAATGACGGTCTCGACATTCTTGAATGGCGCTACTGTCTTGAGACGATTGGGGAAATCCTTCAGGTGCCGGGCGAAATCAGCTGATTGGCAGCACGAGCAACATTTCATACCTTGAAGGTTGTGTCTGACCCTCGAAAACCGTGGATAAACACCAGCAGTAATAGCTCCTTTGGTTTCTCTTCTGTTTGGGCCATTCCGTGGAAGAAAAGATTTGTGGCACAAAAATCACTGGTCAAGACATGGATGGACCTCGGACCGTGTGGCTCGTGATGCCACTGGTCTATTAGAATGTATGTATTGCTTTTGTAAGTACTTTTTCTTTTTAAAAACGGGAAAGATTGTACGATATATTAGAATACAGTGCCCAATGCCTCAAACCAGCTGACGATGCTCGAGTCGGTCTGTACACATTGTCTGAACTCCTCAAAATCAATATATCCTTTTCGTTTCGGCTTCGCAGTCTTGAAGGTTCTGTCGACCATCTCATTGATAGCATTCTGCGACATGGTTTCCATTATGGGGAATTTCTCCTCCCACGTCTTCTTGCGGATGTGATCCTCTGTCTCGTCGTTGTTGCCCTCACTGGACAGTTCGAGTGCTGTACTCCGTTGCTTGTTTTTGCGCATGGATCGGTCATATTCATCGGCTTGGAAGGCATCGGTCAAGGCCTGCGCCTCCTCCCATTGCTGTTTGCTTCGGGCATACAACTTTTCAAAGTGATCCTCCTTGAGGGGGTACCGGCGTTTCCCGTGTGTTCGTCGACTGGAGGATGGTCCCGGTGCAGACCCGCTGCTTGTGTCATCGCTGTCGCTACTGTTGTCGCTACTGCTGCCTGATCCGTCTCCTTGGGGTGAACTCGGCATGGCCACATTGAATGCGGAGCTGACAGGCTGCGATGCAGAGAATTCAAAGGTATCCATCATTTCATCCTCCATGGCACTCACAACGTCGCGAACCAGCTCCATGGAGAGGTAAAAGTAAGATTTAAACATTTGATAGAGTTCATCCCGCGATAGATATCCGTCCTCGTCCAGATCATAACCCTTGAAGGCGTCTGTATGTTATTGGGATCAGTCATGGGCCCTCTTTCGGTCTCTCTGACTTACATTCCATTTTTTCATCCAAGTTGCCTTTGCACAAGATGCTCAAACCCGCAACAAGCTCAGAAAAGTTGATGACGCCATCATGGTCTTGATCAAAAAAGTCGAAAATGCGCTCGGTAATTAGATTCTTCTCAAGGCCGAGCGGGCCGAGGCATTGTTCAAAAGTATCTTTGTCAATTCCACTGCTGTCTTCGGACTTGTCAACAGTAGCTAGTGACTTGAATTGCTCATAAAGTGCTTCGAGTTCGACTTGGTCGACTAAATCGGGCATCAGTCATGGCAGGTCAGTCATTGATACATCCAACACTTACAATGAGAGCGTTGCTGAAGTTGACGTATTTTATCAGTTGTAAGGGACCATCGGATATTATTCTTGCCGGGATAGAACGCAGGTAAGAGGGCACTGCGTGGGTTTGCCAGGGGAGGAATGGGTATGCGTATTTTGAGGAAGACGTGAGTAGCCGTGTGGGTGTTGCCGCTCTCGCACATTTCGCAGAGATCAAAGTCGACACAATTGGCGCACTTGTAACGCACACCTCGAATGGGTGACACATTGCACTTATTACATGTGATCCCTCCTATCACGGATAAACTGAGTGAATTAACTCGCTCTTGTACCTTTCCCTGTCTTGAACTTACTATGGATATAGCCCTCTAACGTACTTTGTTAGTCTTTACTTTCCATCAGCCATACTTCATACCTTTACGCGCTTGATTCTCGGATATAGCATAAATGATATTCAGGAGGTTTTTATTGTCATCGTCGCTCCATTCCTTGAAAAGTGACATTGTGCCGTGGAAGATGTCTTCTTCGGAATCGGAGAAGTGGACCTGAAGCAGGGACAGATCGTCTGCGGTCGTATCTGGTGTGGGTCGTCTCTGTTGCGCGGGTCGTGCTCTCCTGCGACGAACGTGACGCGATCGCCTTAAGCGAGACGAGCCTTCGGGATTCGCAGAAGCAGGATCTTGGGCGGAAGAAGAATGACCATTCCCTTCTGCAGGACGCGTGTGCGAGGACCGTAAAAGAGACGTAGCCACGATAGCAATCGCACCAGTCAGCACACCAGATATTACAAGCAACGACGTTGGAATGGTGGACGTATTGTTCATTTGTCGTAAACCAAAAGAAGTGTATTGATTCTTCTCTCAGTTTGGATATCATAAAAGGCAAGTCAGCTGTGCGCCTGATCCACCCAGCTTTGGGTAAATCGGACAGCATTTGTCTGCCCTTTTGGCCATTTTATCACGTATAGACAAAATAAAAAGATATTAAATCACTTTTGCTCGCATGTCGACTGACGCTCTGTATCAATGCAGGAGCGAAATGTAGTACTCAGAGCAGTACGCACAGGGTATGTAGTAAAAGAAAGGCACTCGTACCTACACATGTGACACTTTTATATGGATGAATGCCATGTCCCAGCTCTCGTACGAAATAGGCTACTAGACAATTGTGTATATGTCTATGCATGATTGTGAAGCACACACAGCTAGCAATAGTGGAATAAAGAAATGTCCTTATATCCAAATCAATAATGAAATCACGCAATATCTATGGGTCCCATCTTTACAGATACTGTATGTGAAACCACTGATGGCAGCATAACTATTAATGTACCATACCGTGAAATATGAAAGAAATAATGCGAAATAGATGATATCTATGTACGTCGATATACAGCTATGTAGGCACATTTCGATGTATCTTTTTCGCAATTGACGCATTTTATAGGCATGGAGGGACAGGCTCAAACCAGAGAGTCAAAACCGTGGCAAGACAAGTTATCCTGGGCGCCAAATTTATGCGACGTCAACAGGCAATTGTTTCCATGACTTCACAAGATCAGCCACGCACGGACATTCATCATAGAGCACGGCAGGTGTTTTAAGAGCTGAGAATTTAGGTTTTTATCTTGGTTACACGCAGAGAACGTACCTACAAAGATGTGAGAACTGAAATTCGCATTCTGCAGAGGCAATCACGCAATAGAATCTTTTTCTCTTACAAATATCACCTATGATGGCGTGACAATTTGCATCAAGGCCCCAATCTTTGCGTAATGTGGGATTAAACGAAAGTCTTGACAGGACCATATGACGCGCACATAGGCTCATATATGGTTTTCAAATTAACTGGACGAAAATGGCATCCTTATTGCTAAGCACACGCGCGCAGATGCCCGCGTTTCCTAGCCGGATAGTCATCATGGCTCCATGGGTTATAGATCAGCCGATGATAAATTTAATCATTGGAGATAACAAGAATCGAGTATATATAAGCAAGCGATAGCGAAAAGTGACCATTCAGAAAGCACAAAGAACAACAAAAGCAAGTATATCAAATGGCACCACCCAACGCAGAGACAACCGAACTTGTACAGGAATTCAAGGATCTGAATTTGAAGGAGCTCGCCAAAAATGGTCCCTATACCGTCCATCCCGAGACGAAGGTATATTTCTTCTTTGTAATGTACACGTCAATTTATGCTATATCCTGCATGATAGTATCCTGATCTGGAGCCCTTTGAGCACAAGGACCCTGGCCACCGCGCCGATCCCAAGAAGGCGTCAATTTACGATAATGCAGAGAAGATTTTTGATTTAACGCCTCATATTGGTACCGAGGTTCATGGCATCCAGCTGTCCAAGCTGACCGACCAGCAGAAGGACGATTTGGCTTTACTGGCAGCCGAGCGTGGTGTTGTCTTTTTCCGAGATCAGGATATCACCGTCAAGCAAGGACTCGAACTTGGAAAGCACTATGGACGTCTGCATATCCATAACTCTGTTGGCCATCCCGAAGGTCTTCCTGAAGCACTCACCGTTTATTATGACACAAAGTGAGTACACAGAGATTATCCTTTGAAATTATAAAGGCTACGTGATAAGTTATTCACCTGACATTCCTCCCTAGGACGCCCAAGGATTTGTTCAACAGTCGAAGCGCAGGCGACGGCTGGCATTCGGACGTCAGCTACGAAGATCAGCCCCTCGGTGTGACTTTTCTCAAGATCGATACCTTGCCCCCAATTGGTGGCGACACGATGTGGTTGAGCGGTTATACCGCCTATGATCGCCTGTCACCTGCGTGGCAGCAGTTTGTGGACGGCTTGCAAGTCGTCCACTCAGCAAAAGAGCAGAAAGAAGAAGCCTACCGACAAGGACATATCTCTCGCCGCAACCACGAGGAGTCCATCCATCCCTTGGTGCGTACACACCCTGTCACCGGTTGGAAATCGCTCTATGTCCAGCCCGGTTTCTCGCGCAGGATTGTGGGTTTGAGCTACCGTGAATCACGTGCTGTGCTCGACTTCTTATTCAACCACATCGAGTCTGGTCATGACTTCCAAGTTCGGTTCCATTGGACAGAAGACACAGTGGCTGTCTGGGACAACCGCGTTACTGCGCATAATGCAATTTTTGACTACTTGGACGTTGGCCGGCGTCATGGCTGGCGCGTGTCACCGCAGGCTGAGAAGCCCTTCTTTGATCCCAACAGCAAATCGCGTCGTCAAGCAGAGCTTGAGAAAGCCTAACAACCATATAGCATATAAAAATGGTCATATTACTACGAGAATAAATTTCTTATCAATGGTATCTAATTAGTATGCTCACAGCGGGATAGTGTCATTGTACATGTACATCAGGTTACTAACACACGAACGTCTCACTTTTACTGACTTGACAACATTAAGATATAGTCAAGAATTGTGTGATAACTTTTTCTGAAGACCACGTGCAGCTTCCAGTACATCCCGCTTCAATTCCCTTTCATCCCTTTGCGTTATACGAGCAAAGAGAGCGAGATACCAAGAAAGCGGTTTCTACTCTACGGGCATAGACATTGATGTATTGACGTAAATAAAAGATATTCGTAAATAAGATTTGGTACGTTATCTTGCTTTCATGGAAGGAACAGATACGGTCATATTTCGTGCATCAGACATACCAATAAGTATAGTTACGAGACATCATGGACAGAGCAGGTGAGGCAGTACTGCCGCATCCGTTTACGTCTTGTCTTTGATGATAACGATACAGGCTGCCCAACCATACCATTGAATGCCTTTGTATGCTCTCCACCGGTCTTCCTCCGCTCCTTGTGACATCCAAAGCAACTGCTCGATATGGGTGAACGAGGTCGTGCTTTTCTTCAGGGCGACCCTTTACGCCCACACCTGTTAAACCTGGCAAACAAACTTTTTATTCGGAAGGAGCTGGTTCATCCTCTCACTCCAGGCCACTGCTTCCAGACCGTAGCCCAGGTGATAGCCCCTCCACCTGTCAAGGTTCTGACCTATGGTGATGAGATAAAGCGCACAGATTCCACAAATGACTATTTTTGTAAAGTACAGCGATTAAATTTCATACAGTCATGGCTCTTCCTCCTAAAAAACAACCGCCACCAGAATCGGATGGAGTACCTCTAATTGACACCAGGAGCAAATTCCATCGGCACAATGGCAGCAGGAAAGACGTATCGACAGGACCGTCTACAGACTAGGCGAGTGCCTTTCACCCGAAGAAACAGCTGCATCACCCCCTACTCGCATCTTTCGCCTAGCATGTTGCACTCAGCCTAGCGTCTATTACGACATCACTTCAGCTGGTGTCGACGAACCCGAATTTATGGAAGCTGCGCGAACCCTGTTCCCTGTTGACGTGGGTCTCGGTCTGAGGAAGCACAGGGAAGGCTCTAGGGTGCTATTTGAGATCGCTGTGTCCAGCGCTGCCGTAGCTGAGGCTGCATGCACCACAGATCATCTTATAATCCGCGACAAGATATTGCCTGCATCGCGTGCCCTGGATTGCGATAGCAAGGTGCTACGCGTCAACCTGTCCAATATCCCGATCTGTCCCAGAGCCAAGTCATCGATGGCATCATAAAGTCCCTGCTGCCCTATGGTCGCGTCCTAGAGCTACATCTGTTCCAAGGCGACGACGGTGCGTGGTTCAAGGGCAAAGGATACGTGTATCTGGAGCAAATGAGCTCCAGAGTGCGTGCCACCAAGAATTTGGCGTACAAGCTACCTTGGCATTACGGTGACTATACGCTCCATGCGAAGTGGCACAGGGTAGGGCTGTACAGTACTGCGGTTACTGCTATGCAAACTGGCACGCAAAGGCGGTCTGCCCAGAGTTGACCAATTTACTGTGTTACGACTGTCATAAAATGAAGAAGTGACTTTGGGTCAACCCTTCGCGGAAGTCCAGTAGCAAGACGAAGCTACTTCGTTTCTATATATCCCTACCATTTGTTCTGATTATTTGTCTTGCTTTTGCGATCCTTAAGTTCTGCATTTGCTACTTCGGGTATGTTATATGCAGTATAGCCAACATTATAACCTTTAAAAGCGTTCTTACGTAATTGACCAAGTTACATCAAGATTCACGCCCGCACCTCAGGCTCTAGGCGATGACGCTCCGGACCTTTGTTCGGCAGCTCATTATCTGCGCGTCTCCTCGCCACATATCGTGACATGTAGGTCCAATAAAGTAGAACTTTCAAGGCGCAGCTGTTTGAGTAAATATTTGCAAATAAAGGATCTTCTCGTATATCTCGATTCTAACTTCTAAGGCATTGCGATCCTTTGACGGTTTCCCACTTCGCGCCATTTGGGGCGCATATCGGCCGCTCATCTAAATGCAATAAACCTCTCTCCAGCGGCCCAGTTATCCCGGTAGTCCTGTCGACCTTCCACCGAATCTGGACTCCTCCGTTTCAGACCACTTCTGTGTAACCAACTCTGGTGACCTTGGCGTCGGGGTCTCAGCTTGGCCTTGAGCCGCTGGACCGGTTTGCGGATGTCTTCCGACAAGGGATCGCTGTACTCGTAGGTAGCGCGCCACATCAAATATGCCTGGAGCGTGCGCGTCGTGGATTTGCCAATCACGTCCGTTGACAGCTTTTCAAGGCAGGCAGGCGACTCGACGACCAGCTGTCCCGGTGCGGCGCCGTCGACGGCATCAGATGGCTGACGAACGGATCCCAGTCAAGGTTGGGGGACAGCGACGCGAGCTGCGATATGTACGCGGGGTTGTAGGTCTTGTCGGGGTCTTGTAGATCCTCTCAGGACGTTCGTTGATGCTGGCCAAGAGGCACTCAAAATTGATGATGAGTCGTGCCATCGTGTTGGCGCTGTCCTTTTTCCATCCACATTCGTCGCCCGTGCTGCTCAAGACGAGATCCATCGTTTGGGGCACAGCCTCAATCAGGGCAATCAGGATATCGCCCTGCTCATAATATTCCTTGGACGGCAAAATTAAGCCGCCCTGCGACACCAGGGGCGCCGTTCTGTCAGGGTCACTGGGATCCGCATCGCATTGATGGATCTCCTTGTTACGCGTATCGAGGTCGACAAACGAACCACGGGATAATTTTCTGTCGGGTATATCTGGGTCTTGATCCGATTGTTGCCTATACACGCATAAGAATAAGCTAGTGGGATAGGGTCATATCGATGAGACTCACAGGTGTACTCGTAAAAGTCTTGACACGGATCCACAGTGGTATCGATACCATTGGGACGCTGTATGAACGAGAGGCGCACGTGTCCAAAAAGCTATTTGCCTTTTGAATTTCGGCACCGGTAAGAACACATTCAGGGGTGGTGCAACGTGGCTACACGAGCATGAGAAGCCTTGCATGCCATGTATAGAATTTGGGTTATTACCCCATTCTTACGGTATCCGTTGTCACCCAGACTTCGGATAGGCGGAGGCGCGCCGGATTGATGGGCAGCATACACTCGTCTCGCGTAAAGGCCAATGAACACGCATAACAGTATGACCAAAGTCACCGTCAGGACAAACAACGCCTTCTCCAAGAGCGTGAAGCGTCCGATGTCGGCGTAAGTCGATTTGCCATGTCGCCGATTGTTGTAAGTGATGTTGTTACTGGATGGCTGAGGATCGTTCCCCTGGGTGGCTCTCTGGCTCCCGGTGAGAAGCGGTTCTCTTTCTTCGCTTGCACTCATGAGTATGACACAGACGATTGGGAGGGTTGAAATACGTATGCATGTCATATGCGCGGATCGCGCGGCCAAAAATGATGCAAAAAAGGGTCGGCATTGTTACGCTTACACACACACGGAGATACACCCGCAATTCGGTTATCTGGTTACGGCTTATCCTTCATTTTCCCTTTATTTTTTTGACTACGCTCAGAAAGTTACAACAACTACACACCTGAGGAATGACGATAATTGGCATCATTATATCCGGAAGGACTCCGAGACCACCCATGTCGAGCTGCGTGAGATCGAAAGTGCGATCGTAGGAGCAATCGATCGTGCGCACGCTGCTCAGCCGGTGTAGTTGGCAAAAAGCCGGTATGATTTGTCTTGCCGTTTTTCTCGCCAATCTGGAGACCGTGAGGCGAACAAGGAAATGCGCGAGCAGTAGGAATTGAGCCAAGCCGGTGTTGTAAGCGCCTCGTCTCCTGTTGCTGTTCGAAGCTTCAACGTGAAGCTACGTTTGATGAGTACATCCGATGATTCGAGCGTAGTGTAGCTTACCGAGGTGCAGGCACTTTACTGTTCTGAGCGCGCTCTCAAGAAAAGAATACCAAACGTTCAGATAGTATGTTGATATTCTTTTCTAGCTCTACTTCTTGCAGTGCTCGATCATCGCCAGTTAATTGTGCTGCGGAATACCTCGGGACCAAAGATCTCAGGTATGCGCATATTGACATCCCAATATCGTTGAGCAAGACCTTTGTGCTGATGCGACGTCGATGCGTTCAACATCAAACAGCGACATGGAAGTGGTGGTGAAAGCTGACAGGGCTCTCATGTCTGCCTTGTGTCATGGTGTCAAAGCGTTTAGTCAAGTGCACCCACCATTTTGCAGTAAGTATCTCGTTCTTGAGGCAGCTTTGGATGATGTCCAATGATGTGCCATTGCGGCTGGTTTGTTCGCGGAGGTGCTTATCGAAAACGGCCTTGGCGGGAGCGCGAAGCTGCGCATGTGAATTCTCATTTTGCGTCCACCGTCACGGATACTGCAATGTCCCATCGCGATTCCACATTTTCCTTGAAAGTACGTCATCGTCGTGTCCGAAGGGTCAGCGGATTGCAAGAAGACCAGATTCATCCTGACCGATCTTGTCGAGTACTTTGTTTTGAGAGGCGCTGGGTGGTTGCGAAAGGATCGACTCGATAGGGGACACTCTTGTTGAGGCAGACAAGAACACGCGATTGCACTGAGGGAAGAGAATGTGGAGCAATCAAAGGTCCAGAAACCAGGAACCAGCGGGCGAACATTGCTCTTGATAACCATATGCGTTCTATACATGATGTCACCCGTGCCCACAGTCACTAAAATAAAAGACAGAAGATAACATAATGCCTATTGCACACCGTACTCCATCAGACAGCCACTGATTTGCTGCATATGTATGCTTCTTAAGAAAATATACACATCAAATAGCGCGGTGGATATGGGTTCTTAACAAAGAAGAATGAGCCACATATTTAAATCCTGTTTGAATGGAGATAAGATACTGGCTCCATGGATATACAATATTATCCACGTCTGCTGCCAACTTTACGGGGAGGCTTAAGAAGGGAGAGCCATCACAGATATGATCCCGACTAGAACTCATCGTGGTATCCTCTTGAATGATGAGAAACTAGAAAAGTATAAATAATTCGTTAGCGGGTGACACTGATAAATGGACACACATCGTCGCCTTAGCAATGACGAAAAAGTATGTTGCAGCTCCTCTTAAACTTTGTATAACAATCTGGCGCACAGACCCCCGTACCCCACACATAAAGCATTATATTAAATTGAAACATGAAACGCGTACATTTTTAATTCCCCTCATCCATGCACCGAACTGTACAGGGCAAAGAAAGACGTAAAAGGCATCGTTGGGTACTCTACACACATAAAAAAAAAGGCGACAAGAATATTTATGAGAGCAACTCTTATTGTCGCACGTTCTTACCCAAAAAGTCGTCGGTGTTAACTATAACGGTCGCTCCTATACAAACGCAAGTTCATGGGCAAATGGGGATGTTTTGATCTACCTAATGTTGGAAATTACATCTCTACCCCAAGTGATCTTGCATCAGAAGCCATAAACGACAACTGCTGACTGGAAAAGGAGATACGGAGTGCCAAAAAAATTTCTAAAAACTATATAAAGGGTGCTTTTTGCTCGCCCTTTTATTTCTTTTTCTTTTTCTTTTCTTCATCTGAGGGCAGGGGGTGTAGTACACCCTGAGTGTCCGATGGGGCAAGGCACATCCGGCTCACCTTGTCGCAGTCAAAGAAAATGCGTGGCGGTCCGACTGCCTGTCTTTTGTCAGTTGCCGGGCTGACCCGGTACACTCCAAGTGCCCGCTGGGGCAAGGTACATCCGGCTCACCTTGTCGCAGTGAAAAGAAAATGCGTGGCGGTCCGACTGCCTGTCTTATGTCAGTTGCCGGGCTGGCCGGGTTTCTAATGTTGGGGTTTCTAATGTTTGAACGTCCTGCGCCAATCTCTCCACCCTCGTCTTGTGCACTCTTGCCTTGTGCGAGCATGATGGATGAGCGGTCTGAATGGACGGAGATACCAATACCTTTATATTATATACAGTACAGTACAAATGATAAAGAACAATAAAGAAAGGAAGAGGTGGGCTTTTCTTTTATTTTATTTGGCTTTTCGTTCTTTTTTTGTTTTTTGTTTTTTTTTTTCTTAGTTCTTGTTATTACGTAGCAAGTCGATGATGCGTTTGGCACATGTGAAAGCGATGATAAACCGATCCGAAGCAATATTTGTTTACAAAACTGTCTTTTATTTGATGGGCGGTTGCATTGGTGTGCGGCGATGATCGATACGTCTGGTACCGTGATAAGCGTTGCAAGACTGAAGCGGCTTTCCCGTTCGCCACAAAGAGCAGAACCCCATAGTATAATGTCTTTGACCATTTTATGTACCGTCTCAGAGTCCACTGGACTACTTCTTTCAAGTCGGTAAAATGCTCGTGTCTTCTCAATCTCAAAAAGCGATCGTATTGTATTTCTTGCTGCGCTGTTCCTTATTAAGATTTATGTGAAAGCGCGTATTTCCTGTGCATATCCTGAGAGCTTAAAGGTAGGCGATACTTCATTCAATTACAGTAGCAATAAATAGAGACTTGCAGTGTACAGCTCAAATAAAAGGTGCGTTCCTGGGAAGGTACACAGTTCAAGGTATGCAGCTCAGGGTCCAGTTGCCTCAGCAAAGGTCCATTTTGTCATTGCAATGTCTCGCAAACTGGGAACTTCGCTTGAGGTTTCTGGGTTGGGTGCCGAGGGCGCATTGACAGGTGTGGCTGGAAATAGAGGACACGAGACAAGGAGGGACAACCTCAGCGCTGAAACTGCCTGCTCTATTTTCTGAAGAGTTTAAAGCAAGAATCGTGAATGTCTATGAGCGCAGAACTGCAATTCAAGCAGGCCATCACCGAGCAGCTCTCGCCTCTCCTTCAATGCGACCCTAATGTTATCAACACACGCTTTCGTACAGCCAAGAAGCAAGGCCAGCTCTCGTTGTCCCTCAAAAGGTACACAGAGACCCTTGCGTGCCGAGGGTCAGACCGGCTCTCTCGATCCCTTGTCCCTCTCGTGTACAGTCACTGAAAAGGTGAGAGCCCCAATTCAACTGTCATTGGCTTCTTCGTTTGACCTCCAATGGTGTCCAGTTTGTGCCAGACAGAAAGATCGCCGATGGTGCCAACCTCCATTTTTCGTATCACCCAGCCAGCTTTACGCGCAACGTGTTTCGCCAGGTGCTACGCCAGGTGTTTCGCGAACGCGATCGGTACGGATGGGCTCACGTGCTACAGCAGGAAGGCAGCCCATCGCGGTGATTGACTGCAGCTCGCCTAATATCGCAAAGCTCTTTCATGCCGCTTACTTGCGCTCCACCATCTGTAGGACGTCTATGTACGTATCAACAAGGACGCCGCACAAGACCTCGCCATCGGCGCTGAGGCTGACACTTATTTCATACGCATGGAAAAAGGTTGATAGAGGAAGCTCGTGAAGAATGTGAAACGCTCAAAAAATGAATACCCTGACTAGGCGACGAGGCCACATTGATCCAATGGCGACGATTTCGTGGATAAAGTATCACATTCTATGCTGACATCTATGCACGCCTGGGCATTGTTTCCGACTCCTACTCGGGCGAATCAGAGATGAACGCCTATATCCCCTGGGTCCAGGCCAAGTTTCATGACAAGGGCTTGCTCCGCAAAGCAGATGGTGCGTCTGCCATTGACCTCGAAGTCGAAGGTCTCGCCTAACCCCTGTTCCAGCGCGCGGACGGCACGAGCCTGTGCCTCACCCGCGATCTTGGCATCTTACCCATACACCGTGAAAAGTATGGATCGCGCCATTTGCATGGTTGGCACGGAGCAAGGCACAACTTTCGCCAGGTATTTGCGGAGGCGAGGCACCTTTTTGGGGACCTTGATCTACAGTATGTCAAATGTGGGCTCATCGTTGGCATGTCGACCCGTTAGGGCACAGCTGTGTTCTTGCAAGCTATCCTCGACAAGGCGAAATCCATGATCTTGGAATACATCAGAGAGATCTCCCGGTTAGTGAGGTGGCTGGACTGTGTTCGATCCCTTGGACGTCTCGGCCATCATGATCTAGGATATGAAAACGGAAAGAATCAAGAAATACACGCTCGCATTGGACCGCATGATAGATGCACCAGGTGATAGCGGTGTGTTTTGACAGTATGCTCATGCATGGATATGCGGGTAAGTAGCAAAGAAAAAAAAAAGAGAGAGAGAGAGAGAACCGTATTACTTTTCGTGAAGGACCCTGGATAACGCGATACCTTTTAGCATTCAGCGAAGACAGGCGTGCCGCTCGTGTCCGAGATCAAGACAGAATTACTAGTGGAACCAGCGGCATTTTGAGTTGGCGCATTTGGTGGCTCCGTTCTCGGAGCACGTCGATGCATCGTCCCAGACACCCATGCCTTGTACTATTGTCAATTACTTGTATAAGATTGTACATGGCATCAGTCCGGTCAGCGCGTCAAGCATCTGGATGCAGACATGGTGCAGGCTCGCCTGCTCCTGTCTTCTGCCGAGACAACACTTGCCAACCGCCTGAGTTTACTGGGCATCCAGCCAATCAATAAAATGTAAGATAAGATAAATAACAACCTCGACCAAGAAAAAACACAAGCAATTCATTGATATAGAAATCATTTATTTGGCTATCGTATAGATTTGTACTGTGATCTACGGAGTCTAGTAGCTGCTAGGCTATCAGAAGCTGGAACTTCTTTTGGTTTGCTTACTGTCCGAGCAGCGCATCCTATTCAGAGTTTGTAGTTGGATGGCGTGCCGCACCTGGCGTTCTCGAATATCGTGGGCCTCCTCCAAGAGTGCCCGGTGGTATCGAAGCTCACGCAACTGGGCGTCGATGCGATCCCGGAGCATGCTGCATTCCACTTCGAATATGTTGGCGTACCGCTGCTGGTCCGTCTGGGAGATTTGGTACCGCTCTTGCCATGCTTGCTCTAGCGACTGTCGCAAGCGCGTCAGGTCTTCTTCATCCGTGGCAATTCCTTCACCCAAGTCCTGGACGGTTCTTATCCTGCGTTGCCTCCAGAATTCAAGCACACGTTCGCTGACACCGAGCCTGTCTTGCAATGCGAGCAGTTCTTCTTGGACAGTTTGATCCTCTTGGCCGCCTTGACCCTCTTGGCCTTCTTGATCTTCTTGTGTAGCTTGATGCTCTTGACCAGCGTCAGCAGTGTCAGCCTCTTGGGAAGGTTGTTGCTCTTGACCAGCGTGAACCTCTTGGGCAGATTGTTGCTCTTGACCAGCGTGAACCTCTTGGGCAGATTGTTGCTCTTGACCAGCGTGAACCTCTTGGACAGGTTGTTGCTCTTGACCAGGCTGATCTTCTTCGCCTGATTGATACTCCTGGTTGCCTTCATTGGTGTCCTGTATCGTTTCGGATAGCTCGTCCTGGGTGACGTCCTGGTATGTGGCTCGTTCACTGGCAGGCATGTGGAAATGCTCGCCTTCCCTTTCTTGCTCTATACCGCCTTCTTCCAGTTGGGCTTGGACCTGGTCTTCCTGCGGCAAGCGTTGGTGCCAGCCAGAAGGATTGCTGGAGCTGCTTTCGCCCACGTCAACCTCAGTGAGTAGCGAGATAGGACCCCTTCCGGTCTGTCCGAGGCGCTGCAGTCCTGTGCGTACTTGCTGTCGGTCTTGTTTGGCTCGTGGAGGAATAAAAAGGGTATCCGCCGCTGGGGAAGTCGAAGGGATCATGCCGGCTCCTTCGAGAGTAAGTCCTTGCTGCTCCAGACGAGCAACTCCGTGGGTCTCTTCCGCCGCATGCGTCTGCACACTGTATCGGTCCCAAGGTACTTGCTGCTCCAGACCAGCGACTGCTTCTTCCACTGTTTGGGTCTCCTGCCTCGAAGGCGGTGCTCCGGGGGACGGAGGCTCGAAGCTGGGGCTAAGCGAGGTGCCGGTTCTTCTCATTGTCCCTTCGGCCTCGGTAGCTTGCTGCGGCTCTATATCCCTGTCACGCCCTCTTTGAAGAGCTGGAGTCGAATCGGCAGCTGGCAATCCCATAAGGCGTCTCGATCGGCGGGTGCGCCGTTCCGTAGTTTCTGCTCGGTTGGCAGGTGCTGAGGTGGACGCATCCTGTCTTCCTTGCGACTGCTGTGCGGTGTTTCGTCCAGTCTCTAGCGATGTTTCAATAGTGTAAGAAAGATGCTTCCTGGCGTACTCCAAACTTACTTTTCACGCGTTCCTTTGCCATGATAAGACTGCGATAGAGTAACGAGAAAAATCCTGTCTAGGATAAGAAATAAATCACCTTATATACTTCAACCTGGCGAATGTACACACCCGAGTTCTTTGTTCGCGGGTCAAATGGGCAGTACCAGTGCCCACGTATCATTGTGTCCAAAAGAACATACCCTTTTTAAGTACACGTAAAAATACGACTGCATTATCCAAAAATGCTTCATCTGCATGGCAGGTATTGGCTGTTATAAATTTACAGATACCTTTCCTTTCACTTTCTGAAATATATGTGAGGATACTGACTTTTCAGTGCCTAAGATTTGAGATGGCTGAGATTATGATATGCACAATATGCACCGTGTGCAGAGTATGTACCTTGTCATATTCGTCCAGAAGCGGGTCTGCAACCACAGCGAAAAAAGAGCAGAAAGAATTGCAAGAGGTTAAAGAAAGAGTCCGTTCATCACCACATATCCCATTCGTGAGGTACCGGAGTGAAGGTTTATTGGGTCGGCGATCACTGATTTTTCGTGCATGCTGCAGCTATTTTGGCACAAATTGCGGTTCTTGTTTGCTCGCAGGATTACATGTACTACTAAGGACCTGATTTATCCAGTATAATGAGATATCGGCTATATGTCACACGTACTCTCTCCAGCTTGTATGTATGCTTTGTGCCGGCTGCTTCAGAACAGACCAGTAGGGCAGATCTTGCGCTTAAATGTACAGTATTTGAGCCTAAGCAACTTCGAAGAAATATGTGCGTGCTGCGATAGAAACGAGGTACATGCTGTACATACGCTATAAAGATATAATGTAAGCAATTTATGCGGAAAGAGGAACAAGAAGGCGCCTATGTGTCTGTTCTGCAGCACGGTTGTGGTGAAACGACCGATTCTAATACAGCGAGGATGCATAGAAGCATCGATATCAAAATTGGCAGACAACTCGAGAGGAACATGATGCCAGTCCATCTTTATCCCGTTCAACAGCAGACACGTATGACCGTGTTCTTTTCCAGACAACAAGGAGACGTGCCTACAGTATTCGAGGTGAAGACCACGTCTGTGCCAAAAGACTACGCCTATTACTAGTATAGCTGATAACCTGACGTATAATTTATTCATGCACCTTATGTTGCGCTGTTATGCATATATTTCTTATGTGTTTCTAGATATTCTACGCGCAAGGAAAAAAAAAAAAAAAAACCAAGGGGTACCTGAGCAAATACGCAGCACGCTCTGTACAACGCGAGATTTCGAAATTCGGTGGACAATCGCGCCTCCCCATTTTTCATTTCCTTTTCTCTGTCGCTCCTTGGAAAGAATGAACAGCAAGGCATGGCGACGAATTGTACGTCTGATTACTTTGCGTTAGCCGAACACTACTGGGAGCACTCCCAGCCCGACGCTGCCTACGACGCCCTGTGCTCTGCCGTTGCTGAGGACGACAGCAACTACGAAGCACGTGCATTCCGTCTACATGTCGGTCAAAACCTGAAACGACGCGAGAATAAACACGAGAATGATCGCGATGCGCACAAGCTGCTCGCGCTCAGGCCCAATGCAGGGCTCGCCTATCTTTACCTTGGTCAATCGATGGTGACCCAAGGAAAGCATGCCAACGCCATTGATTGGCTTGAGAAGGCCCACAAACGCATAGCAGCCGACGACCCTCATCGAAATAAAATCCAGGAAATGCTGGACATGTTGCGCAAGACAGAGATCGACTTTTTGATACGACTTCCACCGGATATTCTCTGTATCGTTTTTTCCTATCTTCCCTTTGCCTCCAGGCTGCACTGTGCGGCTGTATCCAAAACATGGCGCCGTGTCTTGACAACCACGTCTATTTTGTGGCGTGATCTTGATTTGTCATGCGATGCAGACGTGGATAGCGTCGTTGTTGCCTTGGAAAGGTCTGTTGAGTGGTCTGAAGGTGCTACACGCCGTCTTCGTATCGCACTCTCCGAGAAAGTGCTTCGGGCTCTTACACGTCAACAATTCCATTACCTGCATCACGTAGGTAAAGCTTTGATAAACCGACGTTATAAAGTACAATCAATTGACGACAAATTAGATTTTACCCACCCAGGTCGTAGCATGGTCGATGGGCGCCTTCTCATCCAAGCAATGCAAACCATCGCAGCTCCCTGGTGCCATGTGGCCGTAAGCGGGCGAACCATTCCTGTCGGTACATTTACAGCTGGCCTGTGTCTGTACTGCCCTCGTATCACTACACTCATCATTCAACGTGGTGTGCTGATGGACACATTCGACGACAATGAGACAGATGCCATCAACATGGACAGCCTAAGAACATTGATACTTCTAGAGTCTTACGACACCGAAGCATCCGATATCCAGAATTTGTTGGGGATGTGCCCAAATATCAGTACCTTGCGGATCGAGGCGTGCGTTGCCTTTGAGTCTCGGAAAACGTGGAAGCAGATGGCCCAACTCACGCAACTGCAACATCTCTCGTTGACGTCCTCCGAGTCCGATCTTATACATGCAGCAGGCTTTATCCATTTCATCCGCAACCACCCTCTTAGAAGCCTCGACCTGGACCAATGCGAGTTGGAGAAGGGTACACTAAATCAGCTTGCTGATGTGATGGCAATGGGAATCCTGCGTTGGGGCGGGTCCTCTTATGCTATGGATGACCCTGAAAACCGAAAACGCCTTCAGGCGGATCTGTCTGAACTGGAAGACAGCGATACGGATGACTAGACCACATTCTTTCTAATGCCATCAAATACATCCTATCATTACAGTCATACAATTTACACGAACTTTGATCGAATTTTTACTTTCCTCAGTGTTTAGAACGCCGTGCAATTCTCCCGATGGTGACGGTAGATCACTGCTTCAATAGGTCCACCAAATGAGCTTAAGGCTGATACCGCCCTCGTTATAGAAGAGAAGTGGGCCACCCCAGATAAAAAGAAAGCGAAACGCCTACTCCGCATGGTCCACGACCGTTGGAACCGACACATCTATAGATCTTTGTCTGGCGCGCCCGAGCCAGGGTGGACGTCATGTTACAAGGAGAAGGAAGCTCGCCTGAATGAAAGAAAACGCGATAATGAACATGCGTTGGCAGGAGGATCTTTTTTTTTTTTTTGGGGGGGGGGGGAGATTGAAGCATTGCTGCATTACTGCATTACTGCGATCAGTATGAGGTGGAAAGAATCAGCACGTGACACTATGGAGAATGTAAAAATGCGTCATATCACCGATCGACCAAAGAGGAACAGATTTTCTTCTCTCTTCCTCTTCGTGTAATTCTGCAGTCCATGAATGACGAGGGTACTGACGACATCTCGGCAGACTGCTGCGTTGAACTCGGCCAACAATATTATAAAGAACTACGATTCGAGGATGCCTACAAAGCTTCCGAGTCCGCCTTGACATTGTCGCCGGACAATGTCGAAGCGCTAAAACTGCAACTGGTGGTTGGGCGAGAGCTGAGGCGACCAGCACACGAGCTCCATAGAGCCGCGGAAAAACTCATGGATGCGAGTCCCACGACGGGGATTGGCTATCTTTGCTATTGCGAATGGCTGCTATCCAAAGGCAAGCTCGTTGAGGCACTTGACCTCTTAAAGACAGCGGCCCAATTTCGTGTGTTGCACGACGACCTGCACAAGGACCAAGTGGATGATCTCCTCTACCGAGTTCGAAAGACGCCTCTCAACTTTCTAATCCAACTTCCGCCCGATATCCTCTGCCACGTCTTTTCTTTCCTTTCTTTTGCAGACCAAGTTCGATGCGCTGCGGTGTCCAGAGTCTGGCGCTATGTGCTGACCAATATACCCTTCCTTTGGCGCGACATCCACATTGAATGTGCGCTTGACAAAGCACATCTCGCCCTGCCCGCCCTAGAACGCTATTCTGAATGGGGCATGAATCATATTCGTAGTCTCAAGATACCCCTACGCAATGACATTCTCGCTCTGCTCTCGCGTCCTCAATTCCATCATCTGCGTCGCGTCGGTAAGTCCCGGTAGACTCTAGTTTACTCGTAATGATAATATAAAGTCTCTCATTGTTTCATTCGTCCTAGATTTCTCGGCTGACACGTACGGAGTGGTGGATCCGGCTGTCCTTGAACTGACAATGGAGGAAATCGCAGCCTCATGGCGTCACCTGGCAATCAATGGCAGGGTTGCAGCTGTCGACGCGGTCCTGGGATGTCTACTTGCCTATTGCCCCAACATTCAATCGCTCACATTGTTCCGACACGTATTTACGGGGCCTTTTGATGCTACCGACAAAGTTTTGGGGGCGGTTGAAGAGCTCCGGTTACTCGCAACCCCTGCTACGCAACACATGGACATTGGCGCCATACTCGATATTTGCCCCAATATCAAGCACCTTCACCTCGGGGAATGCGATGCGCTTGTGTGCCCGGTGGCTTTTGATGAGATAAGCAAGCTAAAACACCTGAAAAAGCTGAGCTTGTATTTTGCCAGCGACTACAAGTACAGCACGAGCAGCCTACGCGAATATCTACAAGATCAACCGCTGGAGGTGCTGGATCTCCCGGACTGCCAGCTCAGTGGCTATCTCGTTCTGGACATCATTGAGCCCATGACGCAAGGAACAGTCATCTGGCGCGACAAAAGTTATTCGATGAGTGACCCACAAGCGCGAGCATCCCTGGTGGAAAGCATCCGAGCCTTTGATGCGGAAAGGGTGCGAGAAGAAGCACGCCGCCGGTGGCAGCCTCCACGTCGACCACGCATACTATACGGGAACGCACGGCAAGCGTACTACACACACATTGATTACTACTACGATGATCTTGATTACGAGAGTGATGAACTCGACTATTATGACGAACAACTGGCAGACTTTATTGTGGATGACGGCTACAGCAATTCCGAGGACGGTGACTACGAACTTGAATATGACTCTTCTGGGCTCCAAGACGCGACGGATGATAGCGCCATGAGTTACTACAGCGACGACGGCATCAGGGAAGAACCTGAGGCTTATGATGATTGACGCTGCAGATGATGTCAAATGTATATAGCCTGAATAGCAATTATATGTATATATTTAAAGAAAGAATTAGCAACGACCTGTTCAATGTGCCTGATTGACTGAATTTTGGGCAGACGGTGACTGGGGGTTTCTGAAAAGAGCAAAAGGAAGCGAAGAGTTCTTTTTGAATTTAATTTTGGCATGGAAGGGACTGAACCACGACGACAACAGCCACCCACACCAGGTGCATCCCTTTCGCCCCCTGTTGCACCTGAAGGCTACACATTCACGACCATACCCCCGTCCTCATTACCGACCACCTTTGAAGATGAAGACGGACACAAAGAATACCATTCCCTGGGCCGAGCTGGTCTCGACACAAAGCCACGCCTCATTTTCATGACAGGTCTCGGCTCATTCTGGGGGTTTTGCATGGGTTCATTCTTGGGTGGTCGACAGTCGGGTCTGCAGTACTTGGCAGAGAACGCGCATCGATTGCCGACGACCGTCCAGGGGTGGTACTTTTATCACAAGACCAAGAACTACCGGGTCATGCTGGGCGGTATCAAGCGAGGTATGCAATATGCCGGCCGCACCGGTGGCCTCTGCCTCCTCTACGGCACCATCGAAGCCGGCTATGATCGTATTCGTGGTGAAGCCGATATCCTCAACTCTCTCTCTGCTGGTGTCACCACCGGTCTCTTATTTTCTGCCATGAGTAAGTGATTCTGGCACACCTCCCAGTCATCCACTGACATTTTTTTATAATTGTTTACTCTAATTCCTATAGCCAAATTAACGCGTGGAAGTGTGCGATCGTCTGTCTTGTTTGGCACCGTCTTTGGATTCGCAGCAGGCAGTCTTTCCGACCTTCATCAAACAATAGCCGGTCATCCTCCCACGTACATTCGCAAAATTACCTCGCGTTTCCATGACGAACATAAATAGACGAGTTTTCTTTGCCTCACTGACTTTTCCCCGTCCACGATCGACAAAAGAAAAGGAAAAAAAAAGCCCTTGGTCTTTTATGTAGTCATTACTTCCTTATTTTCCCTGTTTTGTAATAGACATGCTGCATCCTATAAAGGGATATGGAAAGAAGTGGCGAAAAAGAGAGTGTCAATCGACGAGGAGTGTTGGGAGGGAGGGGACAAGGGGGTTTTAGCCACTGGGCCGGTTTAATTTCGTTTTCGGCATGAATTTATAACCGCGCAGAGGAAGGAAGCGTTGCTTCTTGCTATTACCACAGATACCTTCTTTGCCGTGTGACAAAAGAACAGAAGAACAAAAGCAACCTACACACGCACATTCCAACCTCCAGCCCCTCCCTCAGCACCCGCTCTTGATTGGGCTTGATTCCACCTTACAGTCATGTTCAACATTTCTCCATATATTGCAAAAGCAAGTATTCCATCACTGGCTTTTCCACCACAAGAAAAAAGCTTAACTCACCTGCCTCTGTAATCAGTATGTGCGATCGTTGCATGCCATTCAGGACCAGCTGGAGGTACCCTATAGCCATACGCAATTTGGTGTTGTCCTCATGGTCGACGTCGTTGGTAAGTCCACTTTGTTGTCCAGCTGCACCGCAACTTATGCAAACAACCCTCGGACTGTATTGTAGGCTTCAGCACGGTATGCAGCGCATAATAGCAATTTTTTTTGCATCAGCACTGGACACTTACCTTCAATTGCTTACTAGTTGACGACCCTTGCGACCGAGAAGGGTGAGTCAGGTGCAGAGGCGATCGCATTGGAAATCGGTGCTTACATGGGTGAAGTGAGTGCTCTGCCTGCAATCAACGTCATATTGCTCATCCATCGATCTTTCTTCTTTTGTTTATTCAGTGTATTCAAATTATCGAGTTTTTTGGGGGTGATGTTGTCAAGGTAACGTATCCTTTTTATTAGTATGAAATAGTCCAACCTCATCTCGTATGTCACTTAGTTTCTTGGCGACGCCGTGCTGGTCAGTTTTCAGCCCAATCTGACCGAGCAAGCCTCAAGCGACGCTATTTCCGAACTTGACGAGACAAAAGGCACATCACAGCGCCACATCAACGTCCTCGTCCGACGCGCCGTTGAATGCGGTCTTCAGCTCCTCGCCCGCCTCTCGCATTACCGCGTCTACCTCACCGCCGAAGAACGCACCAAGCACCGTAACTCGGTAGGCGAGATTGATCGACACCAAGCACGTGGCACCAAAGGGCAGCGCTTCAACCTCTTTGAAGGAAGCCAGAGCTCCTCGAGCGACGACCAAAACTCGAACAGTGATGTACGACGCGACTCCTCCAGAAATGACACGCCCTTGAATCCTTACCAGGACGTCGACAGCGATTACGTGAATGAATATTCCGTAGCGTTTGATATTTGGAACTGTATACCTTTTCTAAAGCGACGGAAAAACCGGCAAAACAAGGTCAACGTCCGCCGTCCGAGCGAGGAGAGCGATTCCAGCGGTCCTGATTTGAATGCGATCGACTTGGAACTCCACATTGCCGTCTCCTGCGGTGATATCACCAATGTAGTCATTGGCGAGATGGAGCCGGACACGTCCACACGGAACAGCGGTGGGCGGTTTTCCAACGGTCTCTCCGGCAACAGCAATAGCAACTCGAGCAAGCGAGAAAGTAACCGATTCTCGCGCATAAGCGCCAAGGAGCTCGACGCCATCAACAGCTATTTTCTCGAGTACACCGGTCGCCTTGAGTATGCCATCTGCGGCCCAGCGGTGGAGTCCCTTGAGGATTCGCTTTCGGCTGCCAAGGCAGGCGAGATGAGCATCACCCGCGAGGTGTATGATCTCATCCGGAAACAGTCCATTGACCTTACTTTTGAAAAACGCAAGCAGTTTTACATTGTCAAGAACAAAGAGCTCGGTCCTTCCCCCACCAACAAGGTCGGCGCGCTCCGCCACCATCACGGTGGCCAGCACCACCCCAAGACGAGCGACCCCAATGCAGGCTACCTCGCTGTTCGGCCCGAGCTCAAAAAGCAAGCGTCCAAACTCAACATCGAGCCTCTCATACCACGCGTCCGCAACCAATCGCACCTTTACCTCTCGAACGAGATGAATCTCAACTATTACAAGTATGTGAACCGCAGCGCTTTATACCGACTGCAAAACAGCCCAGATGGCAATTTTCCCGCCCAGTTTCGCGACGTCACTGTCATGTTTGTCAGTCTCGGCCAACTCAACGTCGCGACGGCTGAGGGCCTTGAGATTGCTCAGCATGCGGCCGTCGTGG
This sequence comes from Syncephalastrum sp. PYS2702, assembly GCA_023630325.1. Lineage (NCBI taxonomy): Eukaryota > Fungi > Mucoromycota > Mucoromycetes > Mucorales > Syncephalastraceae > Syncephalastrum > Syncephalastrum sp. PYS2702. Next base: position 170,874 of record JAMAMT010000029.1, on the reverse strand, counting down.
CCATGCAACTGCTTGTCAAATATGAAGGTAAGCTCTCCGGTTGGGCGATACGGGCACAAAGGGCGAGGAGTATGCAGTGGCACTCACTGTTTCTAAAAACAGGCATGCTGCAGCAGTTTGCAGTGGACGATAAAGGTAAGTCTAGACAAATAAGGACTGTGCCATTGTGAACGGGATGATCTCATGCCTGGCTGTGTAGGTGCCACCCTGCTAGCCGTGTTTGGTCTACCGCCCTTGTCACACGAGCGCGAAGCCGTGTTTGCCAGCAAGGCTGCGGTCGAGCTGCGTGATCAGTACCGACAACTGCCCCTGCCCGATTTTGCGATTGCCCTGTCGACCGGCATCGTCTTTAACGCTGTCCTTCCGCAGGGCAACCCCTACCGCCGGGACCCCAGCATCTCAGGCGATACCATCATCCTCGCCGTGCGCATGCTCAAATTTCCCTTTGCCAAGCACAATGTGGTCTGCGACAGCGCGACGAAGCAGCAAGTCGGTGGTCTGTGCGACTTTGAGGACCAGGGCGACAACTTTGTCAAGGGCAAGGTCAAACCCATCCAGATTTTCAAGATCGTCAAGTTTGGTGCGGGCAGCAAGACCAAGCGCATCTCGCTCCAAAACTTTGAACAAAGCGCAGATTTCATCGGCTATCGCCAGGAAATGGCAACTGCTACGGACGTCATTGATGATTGGAATGAGGCACAGAACCACCATGTGCTGATTATTTCTGGCCCGTCCGGTGTCGGGAAAAGCTTCTTTTGCCATGCACTTAACAAGAACATTACCTCTCAGGGCCTCGTGTCATGGTACGTGCTTTTTCTTTTCCTTTGGGTAAACTGGACAGATGCGCTAACACATATCCTTTCATCTAATGTAGCTGGTCGTCCTCTGCAGAAGGTATGTGGGCTCGAAAGGTCCATCGTGATGATGCTCATTTTCCATCTCTGTAGTTGAGAAAAGCTCCAAATATTATCTTGCCAAGAACCTCCTCCTCTCTCTCTTCGAGACCATCGACTCGGAGCAAATTCCCCCGAGCCCCAAACGTCGTGTGTCTTATCTACATGCCTCGACAGGCCAAAGCAGCGATCTCTCGCCCGGGGACCGTACATCGAGCGTCTCGTCTTTATCAGCAGCGAGCACCGATCGACGCAACTGGTGCCACCGCATGATGTCCTATTCGTCCATGACGCGCTCCTTTTCGGGAAGTGGCCATAACGTTGACATGAACAATGAGCTCGGAGAGCTCATCACACGCTGCCTCGACAAGTGCGGTGAAGATCCGGATTTGCTACCCCTCTTCAAAGCCGCGTTTTCATCCATTGGTGAGACCAAGGAAAACAAATACACCGTCAAGCTCGACGGACGCGCACGCGATATTCTCTTGATAGGTGTCATTACGCGCATGGTTCGCTATGTCTCGGAGCATGTGGGTCTCGTACTCATCTGCGACGACGTTCAATGTAAGTAAAATGGATATGGTTTTTGGTGCAGAGAATGCTCACGAAGTTCGTCTTTTTCACTCAGGGGCGGATTCCGCATCCATCCGAGTATTACAGCATATTCATGAGCAGTGTCAGCGGGTCATGCTCATTCTCGCGACTCGACCCATCCGCGACTACAATGCCACGTTTATCAACGATTTTACAAGGTCGGGGTCGCACAGCACGATCGAGTTGAACGGCCTGGGTGCAGATGAAATTGGCGAAATCATTCTCCAGACGTTTCAGTCGGCCGTGCACCGCGTCAGTCCAGAAATAGTCCGCGTCATACAGGTGAGAGAGTACGATACCAAATGGCAGCAATAAGGTATTCATCGTTTATTAGAAACGTACAGGTGGCAATCCGCTATATGTCAAAAACGTGGCCATTATCTTTAAAGACTTCAACCATGTGACGGTGGTCGACGGTGAGCTCGTGCCGAGCTCCAACAAGTTTGATCTGGATGACCTTTTGGGAAACTTTGATTACAAGCGTATTATCAAGATGCAGTTTGACCGTCTTGATGCGAGCTTCCAGGAATTCCTCACTGTAGGCATCTCATCGGGTTCTCTTATTCCTGAATAACCTTTATTTCTATTAGGTGGCGAGCTGTCTCGAGCAATATTTCACTATTTATGAAGTCGAGGCCGTCATCAAGCCGAACAACAATGTCTTTTTAGACAAAGATGTACACAAAATTTCGGAGCGGCTGCAACGCTACGACGTTTATCATTTCCTGCAGCGCATTGACGGCAGCAGCAATACGCAAGATAACGACATTGCTGTCTACACTTTCTCGCATAGCACCATTCCGGACAGTATCTACGACATGGTCTCGTACGAGACCCGCATTCTCCTCCACCAGCTCCTCGCGCGCTACTACGAGAGCCAGCTCACGCGTGAAAATTACCCCGAGCTCCTCAACAAGGTCACACGCCATTACATGAAGACGGACGCGCACGGAAAGCAGCTCTACTACCTTGAAGAGCTCGCGGCGCTCAACATCAAGACCTACCTGCTGCCGGAGGCGACATCCAACTTGCAGTCCATTGTCAAGATCCTCGAGACAAACGAGAACCTCGCTGCCCAGTTTGGCCGCGTCCACCGCTCTGATATCTACCGGCAGCTGGGTATGTGCTACACGATGCGGACTAAACTCAACGAGGGCGAACGGTATCTCTACATGGCGTTGGACGCGCTCGGCGAACCCTGGCCGCGGAGTGATCTTGAGTTCTTGTACAAGTTTTGGGCCAACCGCGTTACGCAGTACCAGCACCGCCGGTGGGGCACGCTCCAAAAATACTCAAATTCGAAAAAGAAGGTGCTCTGGCACCGCGTCGTTCAGATCATGGTGCAGCTCTCCAACATCTACTTTTACACCGGCAAGGGCCGTTCCTTTGTCTACACCTGCCTCATCGGCCTCAACGCGTGCGAACGTCTCGGCGAGGTTGGACCCAATTATACCCTCTTCTTGGCCCGCAACTCGCTCCTGTGCTGGCTGAACGACCAAAAGGAACACAGTATCTTTTATATTACCCAAGCCCTTCGCCACATGGACGAAAAGAACGACTCGGGTACGCTCACCATCTGTGCCTTTCTCTGCTTTGCGGCTGGCAAGTTTAACAATGCACGCGAGCTGCTCTATCAGTCGGTGCAGGCTGTCAAGACCCTTGGCGTCATCACCGACTGCCAGGCGTTTTATCGCTCCGTTGGCTTACTCGTCACGATGCGGATCTTTGAAGGCACTCTCGACAACTCGCCGGACGACCTGCTGCTGCTCAAGCAGATGGCCGACACAGCCCACAGCAACGGCGACTATGAGGCAGAGATTTGGTTGGGCGTGTACAATATCGGCAACGCGGTCATCATGGACCGTCTGAGGGACTGCGAGCCGTTCGTGACTCTCCTCGAAGCGCATCTTAAGCAGGCGGCGGATTACAACCGAATTGCGATCCATGGTGCCCTGGTGGCCTATTATGCGCGCTCGTCCAACTATGAATATGCTCGACGACACATCCGGAGCCTCGTCGCCATCCTGCCTTCGTTGACGGTGACGCCCAACATCTTTCCGATCTTTGGCCTCATCTTCGCCACTATGGGGCTATATCGCTTGATCGAGGACGAGCAAGTCGACCTCGTCTCAGCGGACGATGCCAAAAACTATGACCGGTTCAATCTTGGCGTCGCACGCATCAATCACGCGTTTCAGCAAGTCAAATTCTGGGAATTCACGCAACCCTGCCTGTATCTTGCTCGGGCCCTGCCCTACATCAGCACGGGCCGCACCGTGGAAGGCTACATGGTCCTGCGGCACGGCATTTTCGAGATGCACTTTATCCAAGAAATCCGCTTCCTCAAGTCCTATTACTGGGCCAGCCTCGGCAAGTACGCGTTCACGCCATCCGACCGGATCGAATGGACCAACCGCGCTCGTGCCGACTTTGACTCGCTCGGTATACCGTCCCATATCTACTGCAACCCTGACCCGGCCAACTGCTACTCGTACGGCAAGCCTGCCGACCTCTGCGCGCCTTCGGGTAGCACGACCACCACTGTGGCCGCCACACCCCAGCACCGGGGCAGTACCGGTAGCGTCAACATCGTCTCGCACTCGCACGACACGTCAGCGAGCAGTAGTAATGAAAATAGCAGCAGAAGCTAAACCCTTCCTCTCTTCATTTTACCCTCCCCACTCCCTTGTCTTGTTAATAGTTACACTCCCCACCCCTCAGGAGGAGAAAGTAGGAGCCCGTGGAAGGCTTTTCCTTTTCGTCACCTCCGCCTAGTAATCCATCTTGTAAAATATAATATTCTTTAGTCCCTTTCTGGATTCTCCTAGCAGCTACTTTTGGACTATTTACTGTCGACAAAATACTTCTTGAGTTCCAAGTCCAGGCCAAAGCGGCGTCCTTTGTTGTAGATCATTTGCCAGAGAGTGCCTGCGAGCCAGAACGCGAGCACGCCCGCCAGCATTGCATAGACCTTGTTGTTTAGCTCATAGTGGATACGGTGCTCTTTGCTGGCATCCAGCATGGATCGGGGGCCGTTGACCATCCCCACGTGGATGAACAAGTCCAGTCCGAGGAAGAATAGGTAGCTGCCAAGGAAAGATGTACAGATAATGACGCACAGGAACTCGATGAGGAGCATGCCCACCACGCAAGCGATGCCGAGACCGACACCGGTGAACTGGCGCGCGTAAATGTTGACCAGAATATGATCCGACTTCCAGGACCACAAGTAGAGGGAGATAAGGTAGCCGCTGACCGCTGTTCTCAGAAAATAAGAAACGAGGTGTGAGTCGTCTGCGTCCTCTCTACGCGAAACGACACTTACCTCCGAGTAGATAGATGGTTAGTTTCCAGTATGTCATGGTGATGACAGCGAGAATAGCACCTGCGCCGAAAGTGGCACAGAGGAAAACAACGGGCGCGTGGGGATAGCCCTCGTAGGGCTCAGCGGCGGTGAGCAGAACCCAGCAGAGCGTGGCTGGAAACAAGCAAAATAATTGAGACGAAAACTGATATCTTTTGCTGCTTGCATGCTTACCTCCAGCAATGAAACCCGTGGCTGCCATGGTGAAGATAAAAAAACGGAATGAGACAAAGATCAGAAACAGGGCTAGCAGGATCAGGACTGTGCCAACGACGACCATATGAGGTGGAATATAGCCATCCCAATCATCGTATGGGTAATCTATGAAAGGAATATGTATATGCATACGTATTAGCTTTTTGCTTTGCCAATGGGACTGGTATACTTGCCATAGTAGTCTGTGCGATGAGGATGGGACCAGGTATGGGTGGGCGTGGGAGAACATGAGAAGGACGTACTGCTGGTCGTCGTGGCTGGTGTATGTTTGTTCAACCAGAGCTGATGTGTATCCATGATACAGGGAAGAAGTAATATAAAAAAAGAAAAGAAGATATAACCTGAAAATATACGACCTCACTTCAGATGCTGACTCTTCTTATCATATTCAGATGGGGTTGTTATGCTGTTGTACTGTTTTGATATGATACATGCATACGCGTGTATCGCGGCGGATGGGTTCATTGTCTTGATTTCTTTCTGTTTCTGTTTCGGCTTTAGGGCGCGAGAGGATGCAATAGGCAGACATCATAACAACGCAACAAAGCATGAACATAGGAGCAGCCTCGCGCCCCTCCATGACAAGCAGAAAGAAGAACAAGAAAGTGGTATAGGAGGCATTCCGCTTCGTTTCGGTGTTTGACAGCCAACGCGTGATCCTACTTTTATTCTGTCTATACAATTATAAAATAGACATGCGCGGAGTACGCGGGGCGAAAGGTTGACAGCTTGTCTCGTTTTCGCGCCATGGCCGGTCAAGAAGAGATGCCAGAACGGCGAGAACTCAAGCACCGTCTTGCGAATTACACTCCCACCGAAGAAGAACGCTCGGTGATAAAGTCGGCCATCTTTGACGTGATCAACCTCTGTAAGGATATATAAAAAAAAGAGAGAGAGAAAGAAACGGCCTTTCCGATTGACGTGTGAAATCACAGCTACGGTGGGTGCAGGCGCCCTCGGCATGTCCGGCCACCTCTGGAGTAAGACCTCAATGAAGCATCGCTCGACGTGTTCATATTCATGATTCTGTTCTGTACTTTAGGTAGATCACGACCCAAGCGAACCGGGATTCCTACGATCTGTAAGTTTGAACAGGGCTGTATGCGTGTTTTCGGCTCGTGTGTAACCTCAGTTGGGGTAGTGGGCTTCTTCTCCGGATTGACGCTGGGTGGCATGATGGGCATGGAAAAGGGTATGCGCACGCTGCGGACCCATTTGCCACCCAACTCGACTCTGCTGGACATTATCCACTCCAACGATCGACTGCGCATGGAGCAAGTGTTCCCTGACGCACCACAGCCACAACCAAAGCAAGAAGATGCCTTACTGTCAGATAAACAAGTCGAGCAGACCATTCACGACGAAGCAGCGTCCTCAAAGTAAAGGCCTAATAACGACTCTTATTCTTTTGCTTTTTCTTCCTTTTTTTTTTTTCTTTGATTTTGTAGAGAAAATAGTACATCTCATTATTATATTCAATCGGCTACGCTCTTGCGACGATCTTTGGCAGTCGTGGACGCTTTACGTGTGTGAGAGCTCGCGGATGAGTTGGTATCCTCCGTCTTGAAATCCTTCATTTGCTTGGTTACGTCATCGAGCATCTCGGACGCCATCTGAAAGATCTCTGTACCTTCCTTGTTGTACATGAGTGAGTTGCATAGCATCAGCACCACATCGCGCTCAAATTCCACCGTTGTCCGGATATACTGTTCAATCCATGATGTTCAGTTTAATACCATCGCATCGAGGATCACCCACAAAGTTTACTTACACCATCCTTGATCCTGTTCTTTATCGTCTTGAGATCCATAGGGTACTTGATCACATCGTAATACATGGGCGCTGTCGACTCCTTGATGGGATTCATGAACATGGCCCCGTTCTTGTGATTAGAGATCTCGCGCCACAGCGAGTTGGTGATCTTTTGCCATGATTTCTGCTGTCGTTCCTCATCTCGATTCCTCCGCTTCTCGGACGACAGCGACGTCGGTGTCGGTGCGTTGCTCTCGCTGCCTGTCACGCTCTCACTGCCTTCGCGCAGTATCGCCGGCGATGGGGTCGGGCCGTGAGTGGCATCGGGCGAGCCATATTCGGAGGGTGGCAGGTCGGGTTGCGCGGATTCTTCCTTGCGCGTCTCCTCTGCAGGCTCCATTTTGAGCGCTGCTGCTTCTGCTGCTTCCGCTGCAGGTGAGCTTGGCTCGGATTCGCCTGTTTTTTGACGTTTCGTGCTTTCCTCTTGTCCTTGTCCTTGTTCCTGTTCTTCCAGCTGAGTCGAATGTCTGCGTTTCCTTTCAAGCGCTTCTCCTTCTTCTTCTCCTTTGTATACAGGTGTCGTCACTTCAGAAGGCGGCGCGGTCTCTTCCTGACCTTTAAGCTCAGGGCTGGGCTCAGACACGGTGGGCTGCGAGGTCAGCACAGACGGCTGCGATTCGCCCATCTGGAGGTCCGTCTCGGTGGCAGCGGGTGCCGCGATATCAGCCTCGCCATGCTGTACGGCTGCGATTGAGGCCGGTGTACTTGCGCTGAGAGTGGCCGGTGGAGTCACAGTGGTCGACGCGCTGATATGCTCCTCCGAAGGTTTATAATGGTGGACTTCTTCAATGGGTGCCTCGACAGGTTCAGGGTGGGTCTCCATGGGCTCGACGACGGGGACGCTGATTCCTGTCTCTGCCTTAGAAACGGGAGGCTCTGCTTCGGTCAGAGCCGCTGAGGGTGGAGGAGAGGTAGTCGTAGGCGTTACTTCCATTGGCTCACCCCGGGTATCTTGAGCTTTGTCTTCTGTTTCTGTTGCTGCCGTTGCTGCTGCGGGCACTTCTTGTGCTGCTGTCGCGCTTGTGTCTGGCTTTTCTTGGCCTGCTTCTGCAGGTGCTTCCGCGGCCTCAACAAGAGCGTCCACTTGCGGTGCTCCTGGCTCCTTGGCCTGCTCTTGTTCTTTGGGTGTTTCAGCCGGTGGCGGTGATGACGTTGCGGTTGGCTTCCCAGTGTTGTCGAGGTCGACACCCTGCTTCTCGAGCATCTCTTTGAATCTGTCGTCCCAGCGACCGGCACGAATGTCGTTGATTTCCAAAACAATGTCCCTGAACTGATCTTCGTCCGCTTTAATCATTGCTTTCAGTTCGTCGACGCGCTGAGCATAAAGTTGTCGTGCGAGCTTAATGACAGGTGGCATGTCTTGTGCTAACGGGGTCGGATTCTGTCGCCTAATACACGCGTTAGAAGGTTACGAATGGTTGCGCGATCAGGTCTCACTTTTCGGCCTCTAGATCCTTGAGCATAATGTAGTATTGTAAAGAGCAGCTCTACGATGATCCAGTGAGCATAACGCGTTTCACATGGGTGGTCCTCACACACCTTTTGGCTATAGTAATCAGGTTCTCGATGTTTAAGCATGGGGTGCTGTCTGAGACGTCTTGCGATCTGAGCCCAGTTGTCCTCACCCAGCTTGTAAACAGCCTGGGCGAGTATGAGCTTCTCAAGGACTGACCATTCAGGTGCGTCCATGAGTGAATGTGTGAAAGAATAAGAATAAGAAGAAAAGAAAGAACAAGTAGAAAAAGACTAATATTCTTCTTTTTTGAGCGTGCATTGAGCTCTGGGAATTTTGAACTGACTTGCAAACAACTTTGTTCTGCCTTCGACTCTTGCTTTTCAACCATGGCGCAGTACACGGTCGAATCGCTCAAACAACAGCCACTCTGCGCCCTTCATTTGCCTGACACCCTCCTCAGCTTACTGGAACCCGTCAACGAGCAGCATGCAGAAGAGCACGCTGCCTCATTTCCACAACTCACCCAAGATCAGCTCGAAACCCTGCAGACACGACTCGAGCAGCAGCGCCAACGGGACCTCGGTGAGGAAGACTCGACCAGCAGCTTGACCTGCCGCACCTGCCACACCCAGTTTGACGCGTCTGACCGAGAAGGCCACCGCAAACACTTTGCCACGGACTGGCACCGATACAACATTAAGCGTAAACTCGATTTGAACCAGGCACCTGTCTCGCTGCAGGAATTCGAAGCCCTCCTGGAAAGTAAGTCTTGCCTGTCCTAGCCTGCCCTATCCTATCTATACTATTCTATGCCAAATCACGTATATCTGCACTCGGAAACTCACATTATGGCCAGATTTATCCGAAAGTCTGTCCGGCTCTGACTCTGAGCCGGAAGAGACAGCGGCCCCGGAGGACGACGATGACGTGTCCAACTTGATCGACAAGCAGCTTGACCTGAACGACCCTCCACCATCGGAGCAGAAGCCCATCCTCACCGCGCTGCAGAAGAAGTATTCTGCGCTGATATGGTACGGAGCCCCCTCCATCTCAAAGTCGCTCCAAATCGGCGTTTACGGTCACCTCGCACCCAATCGTGAGGCGCTCTCCAAGTTGCAAGCACCCAAGTCGAAGCGCTTGTGGAGTATCATCATGATTGGAGGCGGTCACTTTGCAGCAGGCGTGATTGATGTGAACCAGAGTGCTCGCACTCCTTTGGATACATCAGGCAAAGGAGTCAGGATGATCGCCCACAAAACATTTCACCGATATACCAGTAAGTCGGCACCTGACATACACACATCCTATGCTTCTAGTAGTTGCTCATGGGCTTGTGATTGCTAGCACGTCGTAAACAGGGTGGTGCACAGTCAGCAAACGATAACGCCAAAGGTGCGGCTAACTCAGCCGGTGCTCAAATCAGACGCTACAATGAAGTGAAACTGCAGCAGGCAAGCAACCTGTTGGATGGACAAGAAGTAACCAGGCGACGATCTCTAATGTTATGAAATAGGAGGTGCGCGAGGTGCTGGATCAGTGGAAGCAGCATTTTGCCGATAGCGAGTTTATCTTTGTTCACGCTCCCAGCAACAATCGCAAAGTATTATTCAACTATGAAGATGCTGTTCTGAATCCTCGGGGTAAGTGGGAGAACACGCATTTAATTACCCTGAAAGTAATTAACCTAAATCGACAGAAAATCCACGAATCAAATCGGTCCCTTTCCCGACGAGGAGACCCACCTTGAACGAGATCAAGCGTGTTTTCATTGAAATGGTGTCCGCCAAAGTGATCGAAATCGATTATGCCGCGGTTGAAACCGCCCGCCAAAAAGCGCTGGAAAAGGAAGCCAAGGCGCGGCAACAACTGGAAAAATCGCGAATGAAAAAGACGACGGGACACACCGACGTCGACCATCCACCCGAAATGGCTCCCGAATTGGAAAAGCTACTTGCACTAACCAAGCAAGGCAAGGAACAGTTGCTGTTGGCTCATATCCGGAAGCATGAAAGCTCACTATTGCCAATGGTCCGTGGAACATTGGATGACGGAGTGGATGACACGCGCCGACAGCCTACGCTGCTTCACATTGCATCCAGCCTCGGGCACGCGCAAGTGGTTGACATGCTGATCCGGGAACTCGACGCTGACCCCACCATCGCGAACGACTTGAACAAGACAGCCTACGATGTGGCCAAGGGCAAGGATGTCCGCACCGTGTTCCGACGCTGCATGTGCGACCTGCCTGACCGTTGGGCCTGGCGCGATGCGGCCCATGTACCGACCCCCATGACGCGCGAAGCCGAGCTCGAGCAAATAGAAAAGGACCGGCAGCGGCAGGCGCGCGAAGAAGAACGGCGACTCAAGATTGAGAACGAGCGACGAGCGCGTGAAGAGGCCCGGATGGCCAAGGAGGAATCTGAGAGGCAACAGAGGAAACAAGAACAACGAGATAAGCAGCGTGCATCAGCCTCACTCAAGTCGACTACACGGACACTAGGAGGAAGCAGAGCAACGAGTACCGAAATGAGTATGGCCAGCATGACGCCTGAAGCTCGGATGCGCTTAGAAAGGGAAATGAGAGCAAGAGCGGCCGAGGAGCGGATGCGCCGGCTGCAATAACAATGAAACAAACCCGTTTTTGCTTGGATTATGAGGAGGTGTGGTTGTGTCAATTGACACCTTATTCCATAGACTGTACATATGCACGCCTCTTGCACCGAAACAAAGAAAAATTGAATAGGGGATACCACCCTATGCCCCTTGTTAGGATCATGTAAAAATAGACACTTGGGAGATAAAAGTACAGTAATGAGTACTCGCGTAATATCGACACATATATTCTTGCATATATGGAGAGAGGAAGGGGGGAAGTAAGACCATTCAAGTCATGCTCTTGTTCACATATGACGTGCGGATGGTTAGATAAAGTGTTTATGACAAAGAAAATGATGGTCTTGCATTATCTGCGAATATGTCTCAGTTGAAGCAAGGAGGCGCAGCACCAATGAAAGGATCATCGCGCAGCGTGCGGCATAAATGTGCTCAAAAGTGTGTGCATCTCAGTAGAAACATGCTAGCATATCCAGGAGGAAATGAGTACCGCTGTTGACGATCATCGTCGCATCTTATTACTAGTGTGACCCATCATCGTCTTGCTACCTCACCAAAGCAGGCGGATATCTTCTGACATGTATGCTGTCAGCTGTTGCCTACCATCATAACTTTCCCTAAGCGCAAGGAGTCGGGGCATTTTAAGGTGACTGATGTTCCGCCACGCTCCAACAGCGTCTCACTAGTTTATTTATCTCTCAGATGCTTTCTAATGGCACCGAGGAAGAGGGGAAAGTAAGGGCTATTGAAGGGCAGGGTGTATGTTTACCGGCTTATTTTTTCCTTCTCATTTATATGAAGTGGTGGGACACATATATGCCGACCAAATTAAACATCTGCCTGACCTTGTGCCAATACTATCAGTCTACGTATATGATATGATGACGGACCTCCGTCACAATCAATCATAAGAGTTCAATGCTCCGTCGTGTAACGAGCGGCGCTGTTACACGGACTCTTATTGTTGGGGGACGAATATTAGTTGCATGCATCTCCTCACGTCTTGGAATGACAGGCTAGACAGGGATGGGAGTGCAAGAAAAAATAAGAAGAAATACAAAATAACACCAATATTCGTCTTCTGTAAGTGTTTCCAGGAGACCTAGTGAAGGAGTTAAGATTATTGGGGGGTGCAAGTAAGAAGCTAAACTAGCACCAACAAGAAGCATGTTTTAGAGGGGAAGACAAAAAAAAAAGATACAGAGAGTGATAATATGGCAGATGGACAGACAGACATAAAGGGGATAAGCCTCACGACACAATGATATACGCCTCAAATTAGACAGCCAGGACATGGGGTGAGAAAAGTGGGGAGAATCATTTAGACTCAGAGCAGCACTTTCCATACAAACAGGGCAGGTAAGCGAATTGCTTTCACACTCTTCTATAGTCGTGCTTTCTGAAACTGTCTGCCATCGAATGGAATATGTGCATAAAGTACGTAATCCCATCGCAGTGCGAAAGAGAAAATGAGAGAGAGGAAGGGTCTGAAGTTGATTTGGCGGGAAGAAAGGAGGGCGAGGTCTCCCTTCTTCCGTTTCCTTGGATGGATTTGGGCAACAGCGGTAAGCCAAAGCTAATTCATTTATGGCAATCGATTGTACTCTATTGAAGCGGGTCCAGGAACATAGAAAAAGGAACCCTTTTTCGAGATTTAATCCACTTTCTCTCTCTTTCTCACTGTTTCTAACTTTTTTTTCTCTTTTTTAATCTCCATATCCTTTACCCTTCACGGTCGTTTCTAACCAGAGCGCATACCCACGCGTTCTTGCTATCGTTCACCCTATGACTCTTTCGCCTTCTGCATCTTTTTGTGAAGACATCACTCGACCTTTTGATCGCATGCATATCCAACCTAACGAAAAAGACATGGCCCCAATGACACCGCGCGAGTGTCTCATCGAGCTGATACAGCAAGTCGATCAGGACAACCTGCGCCAGGTCCTCAATATTGAAATGAACCGACTTATGACCGACCACGAACGACTGGTGACGATGCTGCAGCAACGCACGCTCGTGCTCGAACAAGAGAATGAATCTCTGAGAGCGAGTGGGGAAGAGTACCAGCGACGATACGAAAAAGCCGTGCGCGAGATGCAGTTCTTTAAGAAAAAATATGACCGCGCCATGTCCAACGGCGCCACTGAGACGAGACGTCGCAGTCTGTCGGTCGACTCTGAGCTGATACCCTCTTCTTTAATTTCTGGCAGCAGCGACGAACAAAATCAACACATTGCCATGGCGCCGGCCGCCAGTTCACCCGCGACATACCCTCTGACCCCTACGAGCCCCCAACCTTCATCCACCCTCGCCTCGAGCATACGCGAGAGCACATACTCCCTTGATTCCCAAGGCAAGCCGCGATCGCAGGGTATCGGCATGCACTCGGGCTCACCCTCCATAAGCTCGATTGCATCGTCTCAGCAGCAGCAGCAGCCTCATCAGGCTGTTCCGGTCAACTATGGACCAACACCGTCCGCGTCGTCCGCGTCCTACTGGAACAACACACCTCTGCCATCGGTTCCCTCCGTCGCGTCCACTTCGTCTACCGCCACGATCTCCGCCTCTTCATCCCTGCCCCCGCCAGCACCACCCCCGGTCTCCTCGGTTAGCACAGACATGCCCCGGATGCGAGGCCATCGGCATGCAGGCACAAACAGCGTCTACAGTGTCAGCACCGAGAGCTCATACACACCCTCACTTCATACCCTTAGCGAAAACGGCGCCTCCAAGCACGGGAGCGCTTCCTCCTGGCAGTACCTCCGTCACAACCCCTCCATGCACTCATCCTACTCGACACCTTCATCCTCCCTTTCTTCCGCCAGCCATCCCTCCCAGACCTCCAACTCAGCCTACTCCGTGCCCATGACGCCTGTTCGTTCTAGCACATCCACAAACGGCTACACCGGCTCCAATCTGATCCAGCAGCGCCGCGTTGATCCGCTCTTGTTTGGTGGCTCCGACGGCTTGTGGGACACAATCGCAAAGAGCAAGGGTAGCGACGCCACTGTTGAAAAAATTATTAGGTACGTATGCACATAATATGAGATGCATTACACGTGAAAGTTATAGACCTCCATTCTCATATTTTATTGCGTGCATAACAGTAACTTCTTGCGTCGCGGTGGGTCACCCAACACAGCCAAGCAGTCGGCAACAGTAGGAGCTGTCAAGAGCGGTTATGGCATGGTCCACGCCCTCATTGTGACTAAGGCTCCGGGCGCGCTTGACCTTTTACTGCAACAGGGCGGCAATCCGAATGCGTTTACACTCAGCCAACCCGATGAGGACAAGGTGACACCGTGCTATCTCGCGGCCAAGGTAGGCTGGCTCGCTGGTTTGCAGAAACTCGTGCAAGCCGGCGGTGATCTCATTCGCGCAAGAGGTCACGGTCCGCTCAACAAGACTGCCCTCCATGTTGCTGCTGAGCACTGCCATGCTGCCGTCGCCGAGTTCATTGTCGGCTATACCGAGGGAGCCCTCAATGCTGTCCTGGATTCACAAGGTACGTTTTCATCCTTGACGTCCTTGATGCACTGTAAGACTCATATCTCATGACTTCTTCGGATATTAGGCGCCACCGTATTGCATTATGCAAGTATGTCAGGGCACACGGACCTGGTGACCTTTTTCTCTCGGTCATGCCAAGTCCCTGTCACACAAGCCGACGCCCGCGGTGAGCTTCCGATTCACTGGGCTGCTCGCCATGGTCGCCTCGAGGTGGTCACGCTTCTCATCGAACGCTTTGGCTGTGATCCCAACGCGTACATTCACAAAAAGGTCGGCACACCCGTTGACTTTGCAAAATCAGGAGGACACAAACGACTCGTCGAGTATCTCAAGGGCGTCGGCGGCTTATCAGCAAAAAAGATGGACAAAAAGCGCGGTGAGGAAGTGCCAACACATCTTACTTCCACTCTTGCAAGGAATGGCCTCTTCGGCAGTGATAATGATTCCTTCTTTTAATACCTTTCATTGTGTGTTGTTGATCGACATTTATTGTATTTCCATTCCAATTTTCTCTATACATAACGCCCTAAAAAAGCATTCTCAGTATCACATACACACACAACTTTCATCACTGGTATAGGAAATGAGTTTATCATTGCATGCATAAGTCATGGAATAAGGATTCAGCTTCGGGCATAATGCGAGGCCTAGTCGACAGCACAAACGACCTGGTATTGCAAGCAGTGCAGCAACCATTTACCACAGCCTGAGGCGGGCGATTCTTTGCTAACTGGATTTGCACCCAAGCAATGTCTCCCTTCCTTTGTGTCGCATATGTCCATGCAGCACTGCCTTACCTAACGGAAGAATGGGTCAGGTAGATCATCCAAACGGTTTGACTGCCCAAGTTTGGGAGGGAATGGATGGTGTTATGGAGCTAGATTCCTATAGAAAAGTATTGAGTATAATTAAGTACACATGAGCACCACATAGTGTAGAATTGGATGGGGACTAGTATTGGTACATTTGAGACCATAGCAGAGAACCAAGTTAACGGTTGGTAGATGCTCTGTTTTCTGAAAGGAAGCTGTGTTCGATGAAGGAATTATCGAAAGACGAGGAAGATAACATAAAATTATTCAAGCTGGTGCTTGTTAATGGTGGAGTTGAACGTGTCGAAATGGAATAAGAGTAAAGTAAATGGAATTGATATCGAATGAGTACGAGAGAAGGACGTTGTCCCACATAGTAAGGCTTTCTCGGGCAGGAAAGAATTCGAGCAAGCTAAAGAATTGGTATATCAACGGGGAATGATGTAGAAGATGTTGATCCAGGAAGACAGATGATGAGAGACTAAGACTACGTTGACTATCTATATACATTTACGTCCTTAATATAAATGTTATTAAGGGAAAACATTGTAAAGGAGGGAAGTTGGGAGAGAAGAAATATTCTAACTTGCATCAACTGTTTCAATCTGATACACATAAAACTATTTTTTAACACTTCGATATTATCTGCCTTCATGAGTCGTATTATAGCTAGTGTTGCACAACAAAGAAGTAGGAGTACATGTAGAGAGTATGGCCTGCGAGGTGAGGAGTCAAAAAATTCTAAATCTGACCTTTATATTTTGGTAGAGAACTACATATATCAATGCATTGAGAGTACATCTTCTTCCAGGTTCTATTCTTCTTCTTCTTCTTCTTCCACTTCTTGGGTAATAACAGCCTCCAATAACTGATATCGACGATAGATTTCCGCTGTATCGGCCTGGGTGCGCTCCAGGTCGCGGTTTATGTCCGCAACGATCTCTCGCAGCAATCTGATTTCGTCTTCATGCGCCGAATGGTTTTCTTCGCTCGCGGCCACCAGTTCCTCAGCATGCGCCCTAACCCAGTCTTGATAGACGCTATCCATTACGGCTTGGGCGCGACTGAAGGAGCGCATTTCAGCCACCATGTATCTCAAGCTATCAACGCCTCCTTGTTGTCGCATCATAGCTATCTCTTGCTGGACATTATCAAGTCGTGCAATTACCTCGTCACGGTGTTGGAAACGCTCTTGCCGGGCAGTCTGTCGCATCGCCTGGGTTATCAGGAGATCGCTCACATCGACATAAACGTTACGCTCTTCTTGTATCAAGTCCATTACTGTCTTTCTGATCTCTTCAAGTCGTTGCCCGCTCAAAGGTTCGGATACGGCAGGATTTTCAACGGCTTCATCTGATACTTGGCTATCTGTGTATTCGGGAACTTGAAGGATGGGCGACAAGAGGGTCCCGTCTACATCCTCCTGACTTGCTACATTTTCTCCCTCATGAGGTTGACGGGGGCGAACAATGGCTGGTTCCACCGAGCTTGCTTGGTCAGGCTCTTGCTGCTCAAGCTCTTGTTGATCTTGTGGTGAAGGAATAGCGGGATCTTCAGGTAGGTCTGCCGGCGCCGAAAAGGAGCGCCTTTGAACACGCATCCGAGGCCTGTACGGATATAACTGAGGATCGGAATTGATGCGAAGCAGGCGTACTGGGGGGTATTCTGGTACCCTCGGCGAAGCTGATCGCGTCTGCCGTTGGCGGACGTTGCGATCTACTGTTAATTCCTCTGATGCTGCTCGCTTCGCTCCTATATTTGTCATCCTTTGCGAATTGTGTACTTGAATTGTAGGTAAGTTTTGCTTCTGAAGAGATAGTTTTGTTTCCTTTCTCTACTACCTGAACTAGACGAAAACCAGAAGGAAACGACAGCACGCATCGTAAAATAGTAGAAGTATTTATTTATATATGCGGATTATAATGATGGTCTTGAATAATGGCCAGCAACAAATGCTGGGTTGACAATGAACAAGAATAACTGACTATGATGTGATTGGTATGACGATCACAGCTTATAAAGCTGCATGAATCCCTTGTGTGTGTGTAAACATGTATAGGCCTCATCTCACATAACTCATAATAAAGCTACAAATAATGCCTTCACTTGCCTGAGAGCGAAAATAGACGTTACCGACAGCGACTCATAAAAAGTCGAGGTGAATTTGTATGCATCTGCAATAACCCTGCTACATCAAAGGTTGGCACGGTACACCATACACTGAAGAAGACCTCTATTTCCTTGTAGTAGTTATATCTGGCTTGTAACCAGAAAGAAAATATAAGATAGCGTACTAAAATACTGTCCATTGATATATATTGCAGCTATATTCTTCCGCAAGATAGGTAACGCACCATCCTAAGGCTTCTCTGTAACTGCATCCTATACTACCCGGCATATGCCAATTGATTTTAGGCCTTTATCACGCGATAGCAATATGTCACAATATATGTATGCGTGCTGAGATATACTCAATGAAATGTCCATTCATCCGAGGTGAAGCATTAATGAGTACAAGCAGACTTCGCTGCATTTATTTCTGGAGCCGTTTGACCATTACCGGCCTCATGACTTCTGCCATAAATTATAATAGCAATCGGATGCTTTGTAAGTGCTATTTTCATGAAGTATGCTTGTTGAGCTCATTATGTCCCACCTTTGTACAATAGAGTCAGAAGTAAACAAGCATAGCAGCTCATCCTGGCGTCATATATAATAAATTTCATTATAAGGAATTCAGACATAAGTGCATAGGGGCTTCAAATCTTGCACGCAACGCGGGTGTCGAATCTTGCGCATCCATGCAAAGTTTTCGTCATCCTGCTATCAGGTCATATACTGCACTGCCTCTGCTTGTTTTTAGGATTAGTAGGCAACCAGCAGCTTAGTTGCTAGCAGTTTATTTTGGACTGAGCGGCAAGAAGTCAAGCATTATCTTGGTTTTGCAAGTGCCATTTAACGAGATATAGAGAAGGCAGAGGACAAGATTCTTCATATCTGACACCACTTCTGTAGAGGACACACGGCATCAATACCGTATTAATAAGGGAGGTTTTTGCCGTCAGTGAACGTGGAGT
This sequence comes from Syncephalastrum sp. PYS2702, assembly GCA_023630325.1. Lineage (NCBI taxonomy): Eukaryota > Fungi > Mucoromycota > Mucoromycetes > Mucorales > Syncephalastraceae > Syncephalastrum > Syncephalastrum sp. PYS2702. Next base: position 152,527 of record JAMAMT010000029.1, on the reverse strand, counting down.
GTGTCATGGCAAAGTTAGCCAGTGATTTCTTTGAAACGCGAAAGGTTCCTGACGTCAATCCATGTCAGGGTCTTTTTTCCCTTGCGTTCTTTTTCCCTATGGGTACACGAGAGTTATGTAATCGCATGAAAGTCCATCGATGCGAGTATGTTTCACAGAAGACACTTACAGTATGTCGTCTACTTCTCTTCTTCTCTTTTTCTCGCTTAAATCCATCTTTAGGCAAGTATATTCATGCTCATTGAAGCATAAACCAGGCGCAGCTTACATAGAACGAGCTCATTGAGGTCCCTCTGCCACCGGTTGCCTTCCCATTTTCCATGTATCACATCGGTGCGCATGGATGTCACGTCTAAGAGTACTTCATTTTGGACATCCTTAACTTTTCTACAATGTCTCTGGTCTCTTCTCCTGTCTTCCTTTCCGCCTGCGCCTTCTTCCCCCCCCCCCCCACTAGAAGATATTTTTTCTTCGCTTTTTCCTCTGGCCATAAGTGAATCAGACTCATGTCTATATAAGAAGTATGAATCATTGACATATGTTAACTCCAGCTTGCTCTCCTCTCGTCTTTCTTGCCCGTTTGCGTTTTCCTAGCCTAGACGGTCGATAGTCGGTACCACTGATGAAAATCCCTCGATGTTGCCACCATGTTAGATTTTTGCTCACACGCCACTGGTAAGTGTTCTGCGACTGGGTAATGTGTCATTGTGACTCAAACGTATGTCCAACTTCAAGTGAGCTAGCAACAGCACGCCATGAGAGTGCGTCAACGACCTCAGCCTCGGTCGGTTGGGTATATAGAACATGAAGTGTAGTTCACGAGAACTGATCTCGGAAGGAAATCCCATAAGCTGGTTAGTATATATGTGAAAGAGGGAAGTTACAATGGCTATATAAGCATGATTCTGTCAACAAAAAAGGTTTAATAGATGCTGGTAATTTTTAGTGCCATCACACCGACTGATGGGATTCGTGTCACGCCAAGATGAAAAAAAGAACGAGGCATCCAATACAGGTTTCATATGGCTACTCGATTTTTTCCAGCATGATCCCACAAATAATTCCCCAAAAGATCACTGTTAAAGGTGGTAAAAGCTGCTTTGTAATGTACCACGCTGTGTGCTGAGATATTAATTATCATGCCTATGCTTACGACGGCAACTTCTTTACGTAAACCGATGTGAGGTCCCTATGGAATACTATCAAGCAGTACTAATATGACATGTTTAGTGGCTATTCATTGTATTCTGAGCTGAAAATAATAAGAGAGCCTTTACTGTAGAATATGATAAATATAGAAGGTGAGTACTGTACGTACGTATGTAGGTCGGGTCATGGAAATGCAAAGCAGGATTCTCCGCACATCCCAAAACGAGATTGTACACGCTCATCTTATAGACAGAAGCGCGTGCTTCCCGGGACTCTGCCCGAGTGGGTGGCTTCTTTTCCTTGCATCCACGCTCCCCACACATATTCATTAGTATCTCACTCCCACCGGCCCCTCCTCCCCCCCTTTCTCCTGCTTTTGCCCTTTTTACTTGACTAGCCTCCTCGAGTATGCCGCTGCGGGGTGTGGCTGATAACATAAGGAACAAGCTGCACAGGCGCCACTCGGTCTTTTTTCACCCACAGCCGACACAGCCCTCCAAGTCCATACCAACATCCCCGCCATCGGCGTCTCACCGATCGGGTCATCACCCATCCAAGAAGCCCAAAAAACAATATCCTCCCTCCGCAGATACGCTCCTCCATGGAATAGGCGAATACCTCTTCGTTGACGAGCTCGGCCGCGGTAAGTTTAGCAAGGTCGTTCTTGCTCAGCACTATCACACCGGGGAACGGTTCGCTATCAAGGTAAGCCCTTATATTTTGATTCGTTGTCGCTGATCTTCGTCAGGTCATTGATAAAAGGATACACGAGTATCGTGTCATGTCACGCTTGGTGCGCGAGGTCGCTCTGATGGAAATCCTGGATCACGAGAACGTCGTGCATCTTTACGAGACTTACGAAACAGCAGACTCCCTTTACCTCGTTATGGAGTACGTGCCTGGATTCAACCTCGATGAATACCTGCAGCAGTGTGGTGCATTACATGAAGATGAAGCCCGTCTTTTGTTTCGCCAGATCGTGGCTGCCGTCGATTATTGCCACAGGCGCTGGGTCGTGCACCGGGATCTCAAGGTAAAGAGCGTTGATCCTAGAATACACTCGACTGAACCCTATTCATAAGGCGCCCAACATACTTTTATCGCCCGACGGGCATGTCCGTCTCGCCGATTTTGGCCTTGGTAACCGCTTTGGTCTGCAGCGACTGAAGACAATGTGCGGTAGGACAGCAACGAGTGTCGAGTACCGTTCTGACGAGATTCTTCATATCGCGTAGGCTCCCTCTTATACTACAGTCCCGAGATCTTCACTGGGCAACGCTACGTGGGCCCCGAAGTCGATTGCTGGTGTCTCGGTGTCTCACTTTTTCGCATGACCGCCGGCTTTGAACCATTCTCACACGCAAAAAGTAAGCATTTACTTACGCAGCACTGCCTTATTTATTTATTCCCATATCATTCGTATCACGCAATGCTTTTAGCCTTGGAAGAGCTCAAAAAGAACGTTACCAATGGCCATTTTCCCATGCCAGACCACTTTAGTCCGGAACTGAAAGCAACGATAAGGAAATGCTTGGTCGTCGACCGCCGGAAGCGTCTGGGTGTACGGCAGGCTCTATGCGACGACGCATGGTTAAACGACGGCGGACGACTACGCGATCTGTTTGACGACGAGGTCGATTCTTCTGGTGATGAACAACAAAGCATACGCCGTCATTCAAAGTGGGACAGAGAGCGCACCAGACGTCGCTATCTCAGAGACATGGAGGAGGAAAAACGACGTCTATGCCGTGTAAAGAAGACGATCTTGTACCACCCCATCAATGCATCCACCTACTTCACATCCGCTACCGATAACCATCTGCACCACACGTATGCACGACGCGAAGAAGTCGTACAGGCACAGGAAATGCTCCAGAAAGAGCTTATCAGGTCGGTCCGTGCGCGCTTGCAGCAAGTCCAGCTGCAGCCTGCTTCAGCTGCACGGGAGTCCTCACCAATCCAGCGCCTGTTTGGAAAGCTAAAGAAAGGAGAAAAGAACATGAAATCAAAGCGGCTAAAGAAAACCGCATCCACCATGAGTTTATCGCAGATCTACCAGCGCGTTGCTACCAAAGACCAGACACTCTTTTATGCGCTTACGCCACTCACGCCACCCTCTTCAGATGTGGCTTCTCTCTCGACCCTTTCCATTCTCACCTCATCAAGCAATCCACCAGTTTCCGTGCACGAATATGAGCTTATTTTACTGGTGCGTGGCGCTTGCGAACTTCTCGGCATCACGTTTTGTCACGAGACCCGGTGCAAACTCCAATGTGTCATGACCCTCCGCAACTTCTCCTTAGAGCACACGACGAAGCACCAACTGGAACAGCAGCGCGACCAGCGGCAGCCGTTATCGCAACATGAACGGCCGGATGGATGGCTTTCGGGTCTAGTGAACCGCTCACACCACCAGGCACAGCGAAGCACCAATCACAGCCAGCAGCAGCGCTCAGCGCCGACACTGACTCAGGCACGATCACTTCAGCAGCTGCGACATACCTCACTTGATACGATGGATGATCACCGGAGCAGTTTCTATACCAATAATAGCAGTGCTACGAGCCAGCATCGCTTTAGCCGTGCCCTCAAACGATTGTCCATGCCTTTCCAGAGCGGCAATACCATGCTGCCTTGGTCACAGTCGCTGCAGTCGTCAGCGGCAGTGTTACCCCAACCGTCAAGTAACGGCATCTCGAATAATCCTCCCTCTCTTCTCTCAGCGGACGGATCTGAAGAAATGGCTGCCGGCAGCACGACCCTTTTTTCAATCGAAGCTATCCTGCAAAATGACGATGAAGACCGTGGGAGCTCTGCAACGGCTGTTGTAGGTCTACGATTTTCAAAAATTGATGGTTCGAACAAAGTGTTCAAGTATGCCAAGGGATGGATCAGCGGTGTACTTGCGTACAATAAAAGCCAATCCAAATAAGCGTCACTGCCTTCATCCATAAGATACCTATATGCGCAAGCGTGGCGTCTTGATTTATATGGGAGTAAGACTAATATGTATGGCACGCAAGGATTTCAATAGATACAGTCTTCGATATCATGCTTGAAGCGGGGGAAGGGGAGGGGAGGAATATAATGTACAACGAGTAGTGGGGTTTAGACAGTCAACGACGCTGCACTGGTGAGGAGGACGAAGAGGATGCTGAAGCTGCTGCCTCGGCGGCTGCTTTTTTCCGTGCTAATTTGGCATAATCTATATCGTGCGTACACATCAAATCAGATCTCCTGTTATCACATCACCAAGGAGTAAGATAATACAAAATATACGTACGTAGACCACATGCATTACATAGCGTCCGCGCTCCATCCGGTCCACGCCGCCATTCGGGTGTTTCAGAGATATTGCAAGAGTGGCAACGCCCTTGGAAAGAGGGTCGCTTCTAGTGTCTGCAGGTTAGCAAAGCCTTCTCCACGCTAAACAGAACATCTTTCCCCGTCCTTACCCCGCGTTTACGCTGAGTTCGGTTATTTTTGTTTGAATCCAATGATAGTGTACTTGTATGCCATCCTGAGGTAGGCAGTGAGCGACGTGTAGAAGTAGTATCCGTAGTAGTAACATTCGGCAAATGGCTTGTCTCGTGATGACTCGTTTTCCGTAGCTGTGTTGTTTTTTTTCTGCGTGTTAGGGCAGGCGACACAAAACGGTTATAGGTGCTACCTTGTTAGAAGGCACAGCCACATGGTGTAAAGCGGAAGAGGCAGAGGGATGGGTGGGCGAAGGAGTTCTTGGCATAGCAGATGACGAGTGAGAGGCAGAGGAGGCATAGGGTGTGTAGGTATGATGTTTTCGAAGACGTATCAAGGCATTAAGAACTTCGTTTGCACTGGTTACCATATCCTCGATCCATGGTAACACGATCGTATTATTGTTATCCTGTTGGTCCAACGTTCGCCTGTGCTGCACAATGTTGTCGCAGATATATTGACAGTGACGAACAATCTACACAAGTGGGGCTGGGGTTATAAATTGTGGCCTCGCGGTGTACGACACAGACATACGAATACGTACATCATCCATTTCCTTGGAAGTTGGCTTGTAGTCAGTAGTTGCAGGAGATGCAGGTAGAGCTGCTGGGAGTGTGGCGCCAGTGTTTGTGTTTCTGTTGGTATAGGTGGTCAGGTCGGGCGCGCTTGGCGTGGCATATTGGGGCGATGGCCGCAGCGGTATTCTGAGGTTACCGTCAGGGGCAGCATAGCTTGTCGACGAAGGTATTGAGCATGCTACCAAAGACGTGTTGCTAATGGGATAGGATGACGACGAAGATGAATGCAGAAGGAACGTGGATATGGGTGGTAAGTGGATTTCGTCGGCAGCCGCAGTCGTGGTGTCAGTCGTCGCCGCTGTGGTGACGGTGTCGCGCGTTGTTGCAGGCGGTGGCGACATATATTTCTGCTGTTTGTGGGTTAGGTTAACTGAGAAAAAGGAGAAAGGACGAAAGGAAGAAAAAAAACAGTTCGTTCTTGTTTTGTGTTTTGCACGCGCGCGAGAGAGAAAGAAAGAAAGAAAGAGAGAGCGTGCACGCTGTCCGAGATCGAGATACCTGCGTGTGACACGGCTCAATCTCCTTATAATGAAACAAAGGACAAGAAATCAACACACAGCTCAAAAGAACAAGCGTCACATGCTCCCGCGCCATCACATTGATTTCTTTCTTTTTCAATGTCTTTCTCTCACACAAGATCGCTCAATTCGTACACCACGCGCGCCACCTTCATAACACACGACGTTCTGAGCTCTTTTGCGATTATCTGAGTATGGCCACGTGGGAAAAGAAGCACATACAGTTTTTCTTTTTGTGCATCATTCGTCAAAAAGTCAATCTGGATCATACGTCATACAAACAGCAACGCGCGACGTACATATAAGCTTCCCGGGATCACGGATGTGGGAGCACAGCTTCGGGAACTCCGCCTTTGGATAGCAAACAAGGCACCAGATTGGAAAGTCGTACGTTAATCGCCAAAGGGCGTTTTAACAGAAAATTTTCCAGGAGGAAAGTGTTCTAGAAAACTGTATTTGTGTAAGTTTACAAAATACAGCACGTACCTCACCGTCCGCAGAAAGTTAAAGAAATGAACAAAGAACCAGGCGCGGGGATATCGATTGATATTTTGTGATCGACACCTATGATTGGATGAGTGTGAGGTTTGCCGGAGTTGATATCCCGCGCCAGTTGTTTTTTTCTTTCTCGAGATCTCGAGAGTCGATTTTTTTCCTTCCCTTTCATCTCGTTTCGTAAACCACCCCAATTTTACCGCGTTATGAGAGTGGCGGCACTCGTTTTGGGTCTTGTCGTTGTCCCCGGGGCATTCGCCATTCCCGTATTCGAGAAAGGTAATTTGACATGGAGACTGCGCATGTTTGTTTACTTACTTATTTTTTCTCAAAAAAAAAAAAGTCAATGACTATGACAGATACGGCAACAAGTGCCCTTTGAAAACGAAGACTGATGTAGACTGTCCGCTGTTTTGTGTGCCGAGTCTGGATCTATGCCCGTCTACGATGGCACCGACTTGCCCGTCTGGCCAGAGCTTTTGCCCTGACGGTACCTGCCAGGATTCGTGCGATGGTATCGCGAACGGTTGTGCCTGTAACGACGATCCTACCGCACCAGCCAGTCTGGTGGCATGTGCAGCTCTCACTGTGAACATCACCCATTATAACCCCGATAACGCAACCTCTCAAACACAGCAATTCTGCGCTACTACTGCGCAACTGCCTATCACGAACGCGACGGTGGGTGTGTGGGCCGAGGGCGATACAAATTTCAAAAATTCCATGTGGGTCGCATGCCCCACCCCTCCAGACCCGACCTTTACTTTTCGCGAACCGATGTGGATCGCGGTGTGGGCCCTGATGGGTTTTGAAGCTGTCCTCCTTGTTCTCTGGCACCTCTACAAGACCGCGCGCGAGCGGCCTTTCCATCGTGCCATGGCGGCCAGCTACGCGGCTCGCCCTGTCGTCGGGAACGGTGCCATCAACGAGAAGCAGGTATCTCTCGACGAGAAAGACCCAGCCAAAAAAGGTGACTATGACGACGATCGCAGCGTCTCAGATGTGTCTTCCCTCCAAGATTCGGAACGTCTCGTCTTCCGTGGCTTCAAGAATGACTACTTCGGCTTCTTTGCTCTCGGATCTGTGGTTGTCTACACCCTTCTGTTCTTCGTCTTCTTGGGTTGTCTCGTGAGCGATAACTGTAAGTTAAAGTTCTGTTTTGCTTTGTCCAACTCACGTGCCATTATTAGATGGTAATCTGGCGGGTGTCGAACTGGCTATATTTTTGTCGACCGAAACATCTTCCAAAATCTTTGCTGCGGTCTGGCATATTGGCGCGGCCTGGCTGGCTTGTATTTTGTTTAATCGCAAACGTATCCGCAACTATTTCCGCATCGAATCTTATGCGCACAAGACGCCCTACGTTCAGGTCGAGCGTAAGGAGGAGGAAATTATCTTTTTGGATGATGGCAGTCTTCTGGTTCGCAAGCTGAGAGAGGTGGAACAGTATCTGGCCAAGCGCTTCAAGTAAGTCGAGAGAATCAATCGAAAACGACTGCTAACTCCGCTTGTAGCCTGAACATTGTCGTGCAAACTTGCAAAGTGACGTATACCAAGGGCAGCAACCTTCGCTACTTCGAATACCAGTGCATGCGCTACATCTTCAACGAACAAAAGCATCGCTTTGAACCGTACGAGTTTGATCTCGGTACGACACACAGCAAGTTACACAGCTATGGTACTGGCACTTCTTCGAAGGATGCAGAATACCGCCAGAACCTGCTTGGTCCCAACATCATCAAGGTCCACGTTCCCAACCCGCTTTGGGCCATCTGTCAAGAGTAAGTCGAAACGTAGACATAGATCGTATTATGACTAACAGATCGCTACCGTAGGTTTTCATCATTCTTATACCTGTACCAGATGCTCTGTATGTGGGTGTGGTAGTAAGTATCAGCTATTTTTGTGCCAGTGTTACGCAATCTCACCTCGATCGGTACAGCTACTTCAAGTACTACCAAATGGGTCTCGTGCAAACCTGTATCATTCTTGTCGCTGCTCTGATCAAGGTCGCTCTGCGTCTCCGTGCCGAGTACCGCGTCAAGTCTATGGCCGAGTACGTTGACAATGTGACAGTTCTTCGTGATGGACAGTGGTGCGAAAATATCTCGACAGGTGACATCATTCCCGGTGACATCTTCATGGTGCAAGAGAATACGCAGGTGCCTTGCGATGCGGTACTCCTGTCCGGTACAGTGGTTGTCAACGAGTCCTCTTTGACGGGTGAGGCCATGCCCATCCGGAAGATTGCTATACCCAACGACGACAACAACTATGACATGATGGGCTCGGGCAAGATTAATACCCTCTTTGCCGGTACGACAGTCTCGCAGGTGATGCCGGCTTCCAACGGCGACGGTCGTGTCCACGCCCTCGCGCTGCGCACTGGTATCACGAGTGAAAAGGGCATGCTGATCCACAAGATTCTCTTCCCTTCGCCTGTCAGTTTTATCTTTAACGAGCACATCAAGATTGCTATCTGCATTCTGCTTTTGTGGGGTGGTATCGCCTTTGCTTTAACTCTCTGGCTCATGGGACGTGGCAACATCAACAGCTGGTTCTACGGTGTCTTCATCCTGTCCGAGATTTTCTCCCCTTTGCTGCCTGCTGCATTCACAATCAATCAGTCTGTCTGTGCTGCCCGTCTCCGTGCACGTCAAATTCTCTGCATTGATCTGCCGCGTATTAATTTGTCTGGCAAGGTCCGTATCTTCTGCTTCGACAAGACTGGTACTCTCACCCGTGAGGGTCTCGAGTTTTATGGTGCGGTTGCCAGCTCTGAGTCGGCCTCCTCTAGCGAACGTGTCGAAGACCCTCTCGCTATGCATTGCCGTTTAGCCATGGGTATCGCTACCTGCCACGCCGTCACGCAAGTCCACGATCAATTTATTGGAAACCCGGTTGATATCGAATCCTTCAATGCGATGAAGTGGGAACTCAAAGCACCGGCCGAGCCACACTACCTCGATACATTGTACCCCCCGGCCGGTAACCCTAATGTCAAGCCCGAGCCTGTTCATGTGCTGCGGCGCTTTGAGTTCGTTCACGCTCGTGCCTCGCAGTCAGTGGCCGTGTTGGAACAAGCGACACAGCGTGTCTACGTCTTCCTCAAGGGCTCGTTTGAAAAGGTCAAGCATCTGTCCAATGCTGATAGCATTCCTGCGGACTATGACCAGACGGCGGCTCGATACGCTCAGGAAGGTTGCTATGTGCTTTCGCTGGCCCATCGGGATCTTGGAGTTCTTGGCAAGGATATCGAACTGGACGCGATAAAGACCATGCCCCGTGAGGAGCTGGAAGCAGGCTGTCAATTCACCGGCTTCATTCTTTTCCGCAACATGCTCAAGCACGACACCAACGACGCGATCGCACAGCTGAAGGAAGGTGATACGCGCACGGTGATGATTACAGGTGACACGGCTTTGACGGGTATCTTCATTGCCCGTCAGTGTGGCATGATTGCAAAACACCAGCGTGTCCTGCTCGGTGATGCAACCAACGTCAACGACCCCGTCAACTGGCGCGACGTCGATTCAGGCGAAGAGGTGGATGTGGACCAGATTCTCAAGGATGACCTCCATGAAGACCACGAAAAGCAAGTCGAGCTCGCCGTTACCGGTCGTGCCTTTGAAGCGCTGACTGCCCAGAACAAGGCCCGCGATTACTTGCTCCATACCCGTGTTTTTGCTCGTATGACGCCTGTGGACAAGGTTCAGTGCGTACGCCTTCACATGGAGAAGGGTGTCACTGCCATGTGCGGTGACGGTGGAAATGACTGTGGTGCCCTGCGTGCAGCTCACGTCGGCCTGGCCCTGTCTGAGGCCGAGGCATCGATCGTGTCGCCCTTCAGTACCAATAACCGCTCAGTCATGCAGTGTGTTGAACTCCTCAAGAATGGCCGTGCCGCGCTTGCTACCAGCTTTGCCAACTTCAAGTTTTTGATCTTCTACGGTGAATGCATGGCTTTCTGGGAGCTGCTCATGTTCTATTTCACTGCAATTGCTCCTCAGCCTGTGTGGATCACTATCGACGGTTTCATCACGACATTCATGACCTTTGCTATCACGCAAGCCCGCCCTGCCGCGCGACTCGGCCCCTCGCGCCCTACCGCCAAACCAGTCGGTGCCCAGACCCTCTTGTCTTGTATCGGTATCGTTTTCATCAACTTCTGGTTTATCACAATGAGCGTGGTATGGCTCTTCCAGCAAGATTGGTATGTCTGCAACGAGTTCGACAGCAGCACGATCAACTCCGCGAGATGGTGGCTACTCGGTGACAACTACGAGGCCGAAATCATATCCCTTGTCATCATTTTCCAGTTCTTCAACAACGCGGCGCTCGTCAACTTTGGCTCGGTCTTCCGTCAATCTTGGTGGCGCAACTATGTCCTTGTCATCTTTTGGTGCTGCTTCTTTGTCAGCACAAGTTACCTGACCTTAGCCGACCCGAACCCGTACAGCTGCATTGTAAGTAAAAAACAAAAAATCAAAAATACGGCCGCTGGAATGTATATATTCATTTTTTTATGTTTTTTTTTTTAGTTCCGTATCAACTGTGGTACTGCTGAAGTATTACATAACGACCTCGGTTACCCTATGCCGTGGTGGAATATCGAAGCATACAACTCGCCACTGGGACACAACGTCATCCCATGGGATTTCCGCTGGAAGCTTTGGGGTTTCATTCTCGGCAACTGTATCGCGACGGCAGTCTGGGAACGTGTGTTTGTGCTGGGCATTTTCCGCTCTTGGGGCATCCGCCGCCGCGCTCAGAAGCCTGAAAAGAATCGAGTTCTTTTCAAGCTGTAAAATGTTTACGTATTACTATTGCATCTTTTCATATTTATATTCTTAGCTACATGGTTTAAAATGCAACATTAATTTACCGACCTACTTTTCTACCTTTTTCCTCTCTATTCATCAATGCAATTCTCTCTACTGACACTCGTCCTCTTTGTCTCGGTGGCGTTTGCCTGTAAAGACAATCCAGTGTAAATATTGAGGGCCATGATTAATTAAGCCAGGTGCTGAAATTTCTGTATAATTGCATTTCTTCGACATTTTCCGTATGATAGATTCAAGCTTTGTGAGCAGACAGCAAAAACGGCGGTGGATCAATGTACAAAAAGTGGTGCTACGTGTCAATGCTTGGCAGAGAAGCAGATGCTAGCGTGTTTTGCAGAGTGTCCGGGTGAACAAGATCAGAGCAGGGTGAAGGCGGCCTGCAGTGCACATGGAGCAGAAGCAGAAGCCGGTATCCACGCAGCCAGTGCACCCAGTATGGATATGCCTCGACCTACCCCGCTTACAAACTTGCAGTCGGCTTCCGCCAAAGCGTCCCAAATGTCGTCTACCGCAGACCAAAAAATGTCGAGTGACGCAGTCGATCAAATTCCCGTGCGCTTTTTACCTGCTGTCCTCGTCACGGCTGTAGCATGCTGGTCAATGCTCTGATTTTATTTGTAATGTGCGTCGAAAATAATACATACTGCGGTGAGGTCAGGGTGCAACAGAGCACCACATAATAACAAGTCTCTGTCAACGATGTCGTTTGTATATGGTATTGAAGGGTGAATCCCCGATGGTGCGATGGGGTAGTAATGTGTACGGAAGTCGCTCTTATTTTGCTGACTGCTTGTAGCTCGTCGTATCAAGCACTTGCTTGCCACACATGGCACAGATGCCACGTTTGTAAGCGCATTCTGTATGATAAATTGCTCAATGAGTTTACCTAGCAACAAGGATGCAATAGACTTACGTTGGCAATAATGAGCTTGCTGTTGATGAACTTTCTGCTTGCAAATTTTACACTTTGACTCGTAGGGATTGAATCTAGAATAGTTGTCAGTTGTTGCTATGCTTTCAAAGGATAGGAAGACATGCCTGATCTTGGCTGATTTGGACAAGAGCTTGTTCTGATTCAGTTTACGACCTTCTGAACCCACTGCAATAATCATCTAGTAAGTGATTCTTGAAGATAAAAAAAAAAAAAGATAAAAATGGTTCACCTTACCTTTAGTATTTTTCGAGCCTTCCTTCCACTTGTCAGGAGCAGCAACTCCTGTCAACTTCTTTTCGCATTTCTTGCAAACCATTACGAGCTACGAGGATTACGAATAGCAAACCACAGAAATTAAACGATTTTGTAAAAATTCGGAGTTTTATTCCCTCCTAATTTGGTAGAAATTGGTATCAAAATCCAACCCATTTTGCATTGTACGTCACTGTTGACTATGTCATTATATATTTTAATTTTGCCACATCATGTGTACATCTTTTAACGCATATAACACTAAAAAAACTAGGTCGATCTGAGCTATCTTATTATGAACCATATACAGCATTTTCGTCCTGACACCCTAATTTTTCAGCTGCGGGGATGTAGCTCAGGGGTAGAGCGCTCGCTTCGCATGCGAGAGGCCCCGCGTTCAATTCGCGGTTTCTCCACAGACTTACCTGGATCTTCACGAAGACCAGATCCTTTTTCTTGATTTTGCGGATTTTTTGTGTTACCTTGACCGGAAAAACGTAGGCCCTTTATAAAGAAAAGAACAGATGAGAATCGAAGATGTTTTACATTGGTCAGTAATAGAGGATGCAATATGTAGAGATACAGCAGTTAGCGACACATCAGTATTAATAGCATCGAGCTGCGAAGCTACTAGTGAGCATATATCTCGAGTCATGGATCAGCGCGAACCTCCAGAAAGCATCGTCTGTCTCCATGGCGACACATTTCAAGTCGAGCTAACGGTCTCAGCGACATCACCATAGCATGAACTATCATACAGATTGGTTAGCATAACGTTTTTCAACTGATGGTTAAAAGGTAAATTTCGCGAGTCGTGTCCACACTTCAGTATCCTCGAAACAGCCGAAATTCAAGGAAACAGCCAAATTTCAAGGAAGGGCCACCCAATTTGAAGAAAAGTAACCAGATAAATGCCAGCACAAGATAATCAGCGGCGAACCATAAGGATGTAGAGCATGAGATCGTTGGTGACAGTGTGGACATTCATGCTGACTTGGGCATTGCTGTTCATTGTTTTGCGTGGAAGCAAAACAGAAGAAAAAAACTCAGCCACATGCTCAACTCCACAAAAATATATGAGACTGCGTTACGGCAGTGGACACACTTCATTAATTCCGTCTTTTTTCACCATCCAACAGAATATCTTCGACTGCAGTCTCTCCACAGCTGTTGATGCCATACCGCTATAATAAACACTTCTCTGTAGGTACAATGGCATGTTATATGATGTATGAATTTGAGGCAGATCGATAGAGTCTATCTGTTTCTATAGGAAACAGAAGAGCTTTACCATCTCGTACTGCCGCCTTTCGCCTGGATGACAGCATTGATAAGGCCTGGCATGCTCTCAATGAGCTTGTTCCAGTCCGTCACCTCACAAGAGTCCCTTGTATCTATTAGGCTTTGTAAAAGCCTCATGGGTCATGCCAACTGTGCCTCTTCTGCACTTCTTGCTTCATTTGCCTGCACAATCCCATGCTCTTTCAGCCACTTCTTCGGTGCGTTCCTGCGGTGGATCGGCGCTGCATCTTCCCTGAAGAGGAAACCGGGGCAGCTGTCCAGGGAACGCGCCAACGGGTCTCGAGATCTGGTTGAGGAAGTCCACCGCAGTGCTCTTGGTTCGGCGACCTTCCTTCGGGAAGATGCCGAGATGCGTCTTCTTTCCATGGGTGGTTCCACCCCAAACCATCACCGTCGTTCTGTCGCTCTTAACGTGGGTGCGAGGCACTTGCTGAGGTTGGACCTCGTCCTTCGAGCGCCAGACGCGGACCTGACCTCATTTGCCTTTTTCGAAACCGGCCTCGTCGGTTTACAAGACCTGCTTCCAGTGGTCAAGGGTCCAGGTCTTGTGTTTCGCTGCGAAGGGAAGACCTGTGTCCTTGTGCTTTTCGGTTAGAAACGGCTTTCCTGTCTGGGTTCTCACATGAAGATCGCAATGTTGCGTAATGTCTTGCAGGGGAACGCAACGATCCTTCTTGACTTCGCGTAGCAAGAGACGTTCGGCTGTTACCATGCTGTTTTAGGATCATTTCTAGTCTGCAAAGTCGAAAGATCTTGCTTCTATTCAGTTAGGAGACAGCATACTTCCTCTGTTTCGGTGCCAGCTTTTGTACACGCATGTGCATAAGCATATGGGTTCAATACCTTGCATTTTTGCTTGAAAATTGGGACAACGACTCCCACTGCCCTATACTAGATACTGTGTTGCACCGTGTTACCGTCCGCCTGTCCATCACGCACCACACCCCACCTGTCATATGATATGGACTTACACAAATGGACTTTTACACATCGACTTATACGTTGCTCTATATTAGGAATGCACTTTATCCAGAAAAAAGAAACGCCTATCTATGTGTGAAGAATCATGCTTATATCCTTCTATAATACGTTTAGCAGACTTCATCTGTAACAGCTGCCAACCCTGTTGTTTGTCTTCGTAGTTGATGCAATCATTCGATATTCCTTATGCAGCTCATCTCCCACTGTGATGTCCCGGGTAGAGTACAAGCTATACATAGTTAGGACTGACGTACCGATACGTAACTTCAAGCATAAAAGAGGCTACGAGTGCCTGACACATCGCTATGCTTTTAGCGGCTCTTACATCGCCCTTTTCTGAAACATGTATCCCCGAGAAAAGAAAGAGCAAGCCAGTTCTGATATGCTCTATCCAGTGGACACACTTGTTTCACCCATTTACCATGGCCAATAGTTCATTATAAAAATGATGGCGCGACCAACCTATAGCATGACATGCTATTCATCTTGTCACCGTTTAAGGAATGATTATGGTGTGTACACTACATCTATCATATTTCAGACATATTCGGCGGGTAACTTTGCAGACGAAGAGATATACGTGAAGCCAAAAAAAAATAATAATAATAATAATAAAGGAGCTTCCAGTTCAACAATATTATAGTCTCAAATACTTCAGTATATCACGTCAGGATGAACAAAATCAGGTAGGCATGGTACTCACAATCACATAGAAATTATCTGATATTGTAGAACACAAAATAATGGGCACACAAAGGTAAGATAACGGGGGTGGAGACAAAGATGTACCCTTCAAAGTAATCTTTTAATAGCGCTTCTTGAAGCAGACTCTTAAATTCACCATGGAGAGAATGCCAGTGTTACCGGTGATTGGTTTATCCTTATGGGGCGAACCTTCAGGGAGGTGCCACTCAAACTTACGCACTATATCGTTAACCTGTAATTAACAATCATGCGACCAGTAGCTTATTGATATGACTTACGCAGTAAAGACAGGAGAACGCGCTGCTCAGCTAAAGAAAAGTTTACGCCAATACATCTAAATTTGTTCGATCAATAACCTGGCGACATACGTGTTTTCTCTATTGCGGTGGTAACTTTTTCACTTACTGTCGCGCGCCATTGCTAAAAGGTATCCATGACATACCGGCCCCGCTTGAAGCCAATTGCTCAGCTTCGCCGCCCAGCAGAAATCGGTCGGGATCGAACTTCTCGGGGTTGGACCAGATTTTCGGATTGTGATGGAGTTCGTAGATGTCAAGCATCACACGGGTTCTCTTAGGGAATATCATTCCAGAAATCTCGGTATCAGTAGTCAAGGAACGAGAGACCACACCTGTAACCGGAGGTGCCATGCGCAGCGTCTAACACAGAGTGAGTGTCAGGCTCGCTTGAAATCGCATTATATAATAACAATGACTCACCTCCTTGATGATACAGTTAATGTACTGGAGCTCTTTGGTTTCTTCAGCCGTGGGCAGTATATCATTGTGATCATCTCCAAAGGCACCAATGACTTCTTGTCTTGCTTTATCTTGGATATCCTGGATAACAGAGAAAACAGTTAACTTGTGCTCATAGGAAATAGATTAGTGCTTACAGGGTTGACAGCAAGATAGTAGATAGCGAATGTCAAAGCATTTGATGTGGTATCGTGACCAGCAAGGAAGAAGACACAAAGATTGCTCTACGCATGGATTTTTTTAAAAACAGTTAGAAAATGCGTTATAGACTGCATAGTTATATATAATGCCTCATACCTTGAGTTCTTCATTTGTCAAAGCCCCTTCCCCGGCCTTCTCGCTCTCAATCATCAACGTCAAAAGATCTCGCTCGCTCTCTTTGATGTCGTTGAACTCTTGGTCTTGAATCACCTTACGCTTGTGTTCAATAATGCTATCCATTAAGCTCAGGAACTGGGTGAGGTCTTCATGCTTGCCACGGCGCGTACGGTTGATCCACAACAGGTGTCGATCAAAGAAAGGAAACATGACATATCTGAAGTCACGGGCTGCTGTAATGATCCTGTGGTATAGTAGAACCCACTTATTGTCTCTGTCTTCGAGCGCATGGAAATCGAATCCAAATCTAGAGATAGCAGTAAATCAAATCAATAAACAAAGAGTGTCTGTGAAAGGCTAAGTTTACCCAGCGCTTCCAATAGCTGACAGAGTCCAGCGGGTCATTAGATTGTGAACATCGACAGCATCATAATCGACGTCAGGAGAGTCCATGGCATTGAAGAGCTTGTGTGTGAGCCTTCCAAACAACTCAACAGGCATAGCTCTGTGGAACGCAGGATTTGCAACCTGAAAGTGTAGCGTAAGAAACTAGTAAATATTATAAGCGTCTGTTTGTACCTTTCTATGCTTCTTCCACTCAGCACCATTGGTAAACAGGATGTTCCTGCCAAAAAAAAATCGGCCGAGCACAGTACCTTCGAATCGGCTCTTAAGATCGGCCTTTGCAAAGACATCTTATAGACAAACATTGCATCTGGATAAGTATCATTACATCGAACAGAGGTCTTTTCTTCATACCAGTTTTTAATAAAAATCGCTTCGCCAAATCAGGTGTTGTGATGTGGAGAAGCCATCCATTCTGGTCAAAACGCTGTATCTCGGTCAGTCAATTTTCTCCTAATTCGACATGCTACACAAACCGTATACAATCCATGGTCTGTTTTCAAGGCAGCAGGCAGTGTGTACTTTCTGACAATCTCTGCAAGAGGCGTCGCGGTATAGCGAGCATGTAAGTATCCGATTGCGTTTACGTGCGGTACTTGGCGCAAAGCTTTGGGCGGCTTGAGAATTCGTTCGGTCACGATATACACCGTCGTCAGAGCAACTGCAAGACCGATAGACAATTTTTTGTGCTTTCGCAAGGTCTTATCTGCCTGAACCGTCAATGGCAGGAGATACTTGTCGTATATATCAACGATGGAGTCCATAAGATAAAGAAAAAACGATGGATCAGCTTGCGAAGGATAATCATGGCAGCAAGTGGACTCTTTTAAATTGATTCTAATCCGATAATTTACCCAGCTACTGCTCGGAGGCCGGGGCGCAATCCCGCTGCACATCACATAATGCCGCTCCCACATGTAAATCATGCATACGGACTTCACCCTGTTCGAATGACCCAAAATTTCATTGATTCCTCTCCCACGTAAAGTGGGCTGCCGCCCGCTGCACCAGCTCTAGTCCTATAACTGATAAAGAGGAGAGAAGTAGTGGAGAGAGCTACTGATAATGTGAGACAGACGCACACCATCAGATTTCAGTTTTATGGCATACGTAATTCTCACTTTTTTTTTTTTTTTGGGGGGGGGGGAGGGAAAGCACTAAGAGCAAAATATAACCTGAAGAGGAGGAGAAAGGTTGCAAATACGACAAGCTACATCGGTTGATACCAATGTTGGTCAACAATATACTATATTGTCTGCCTGTTGACGGAGCTTCCCGTAAATTAGCTCGAGGTGAGCTTCACTGACTATTTGTCTTTGTTAAGGTGAATATTTACAGAATTAATTTACTTGCCAGTGGTCAGTCCGTGAATAAGAACAAGACCAACGGTAGGTAATTTAAACACGGTAAATAATTGACCCATTATATGATGAGAACTGCTTGGACTACTCTCATGCGGTTATGCAAGTTGTGTACGCAAATGGGAAGTAGACACAAGAGAAAAATAACCAGAGGTAATTGACAACAGAATCGTTCACGCTTCAAAGGGTACTTGGTCGTGTCGAAGCACATTCTTACTGAAAACATAAACCTCT
The DNA here is from genome assembly GCA_023630325.1 of Syncephalastrum sp. PYS2702. Taxonomy (NCBI): domain Eukaryota; kingdom Fungi; phylum Mucoromycota; class Mucoromycetes; order Mucorales; family Syncephalastraceae; genus Syncephalastrum; species Syncephalastrum sp. PYS2702. The sequence continues at coordinate 134,216 of JAMAMT010000029.1, read as the reverse complement.
CGAAATCCTCGCTCAGCACATACGCATATTTTTTTTTTTTTCCACATCCTTTTCTACCTCGCTTCGTGCTCAATGAATACGCTGCCTTTCTTTGTTGCCGCGTATTGTGACATATATGGTGTCATCACGTACAGAGTGATTTCAGCAAGACAGTCGGCTTATCAATAAAGAAATATGTTCCAGTACGTCTGATAGTACCTTGTAAGTATGGACTTCTTCACGGGTTCACTTATCGCATTAAAAAGCAGCATCTAAGAGCACTTTCTGTCATATGAGGCTGTTGAAAGGTATCCAAACCATGACAGCGCCATTTAAGGTTCTCTGTTTCGCCGTCAAGCAGCAGTTATTTGGTTAAACGTTTTTGGGATGGGGCCAAACACGAGGGCTATGATGTAGTAGACGTTAAATATAGCACACGTGCCTTTAGGAAGGACCAAGCCAGCAATTTCTGAGTTGTCGGTCATCCCGCCCTGAAACGTCAGTTGAGGGAGGTGCGACATATAAAGTCTACAGTGGCGAAGGTCAGCCTCTTCAACGTCTTGCGCCCTTTTGGTTTACGTCCTTGTTGTACAGTTGATGTGTTGCAAACACTGGTTTCTTCTGAGGTTGGCAAGATATGTGTGAAATCATCTCCAGAGGCAGCAATGGCTTCCTATTCGGATAAAGTATTATTATCTTTCGGTACCTCCATAGCGAGCGTCAGCAATACAGAATGTACAGCATAAACCTAGAAATACGGAGCTCTAAATTGTGTATCGATTAGAATACGATAAGGCGTCCACGCGGCTGGAAGCCGTTGTGCACGGATACCCTTATATGATCCGGATTCTGTTTCAGATAAATGAATCATTCGGCTATGGCCGCTCACATATAACTACCTATAGCTCCTCTTGTTTACATGAGATCTCTCGTACCTTCCGTATTGGTGGAGCCAATGATACCATACTGATAACATGAACACCCTTTCAGCCACATCCTGATGGTAACTGATACGGCTCCCTCCTCAGCCTTGATGCCAAGCCCCCTCCGGCCTTGCGACCACCACCACCTCCGATTAATCTAAATGACAGGCAGCATTATCCTGGTTCATGACTTTCTTTTCCAGAGGCAGAACTACATCCAGAACCCGTCATTCACGTGGGCATCGTCAGTCATCACAACACTGAAATAAAAGAGCACAATTAAAAATATGTTATTCGTTCGCCAAGAAGAAGTACTAGTGGAGATGACCGTAACTTCTCAACGTCGGAGTGAATAAGTCATATATAAGTCGTCCATATACCAAGCACGGGAACAGTGTAAATATATAAATAGATGGCTGTGGTATGACTTCATAGTAGAGAGATATATACAGCTAGTTTTTACTTCTGTACTTCCCAAAGCGATATAAACACGTAACGATTTATATTAAAATTTGTTTGATAGTGTGAGAAAACTATCAGTATCGTGGCTCCCTCCAGAGAATTCACATCACTGAACACGCGAACTCATGCTCGTCATATTTGCAGGTGGTTTTTAATCCCCAGACGATATGATGGAGTAAGATGGTGACCTTGATTGAGAAGCTTCAAAAAATAGAAGAAGAGGTAGAAGAAGGAAAACGTCCGCCTGTGAGTCGAGACACCGCACGCACAGGGCGCAGAAGATAAGGGCAAATATTCATAGCTTATTCACTATAAAATCGTCTTTTTTGCTGGTACTATTTTGTATCATCTTTCATGCTGCAGTTATCCTTTTCACGTCGACTTTTTGTTTCTTTTCTTTGTTAGTTACCATTTTTCGGTCTTTTTTTGCTTGAAAATTTCCATGGGTGAGATCTACTTTGTATTTTGCTTTTTGCCGGAAATACTGAGTCAACATTACATCAATAAAATTATAGAAAATGGCCATAGGAAGAAGCCTGTAGACTCACGTAAATATGAAGAAACAAGAGCAATCAGGGGACGGTGACCACCATGATGAAGGGGGAGAGAATAAATTTTCGTCACAGTATGAAATTAGCATCCGCATGCTCATTAATAGACCTTTCAGATAATGGACAGTGAAGCAGTAACGTCCAAATCGGTCATATTCAGGTAGGTTCTGCACTTTATACCTCGGCATTTATACTCACTTACTTCATACATGTCTCGTAAGAAAAAGCAAGCGTTCGAGGTGAAAAGAAAAAAAACACCAAGAGTTCATACCGTTTGGCAAGATTTGACTTGTAGCCTCTGAAAATGATATTAGAAGCAGCTTTGTATACCTATATCTTACAGTCTCTCCAACCAGCTGAGAGAAATCGGATAACAAGATTCGCCGACTGTCGTCTCTGTAAAAGCGAGTGATTCTATATATCACAGGCCCGCTCTCTGCAACGACCGACCCTTGTAGTGCATGTCTCCAAACATTTAACTTACCCGTTCAAACGTATTTCGCTTGTCAAAATGCAGAGCAATGGTAGTGTAATATCGATGATAGGTGCAATCTCTATCGAGTCACGTACAAGGTTGCCCTAGGCCCTGGTCATTCCCCGATTTCAGGATTATATGATCAGCGTTATAGCCAGATCGCACTCATAACAGCATCATGAGCAGTAACATATCAGCATAACTGATCAGGTAGAAGGTGCCTAATTAGGAAGTTTTCTTCAGTCGCTTAGGACGATCGCTGTTTAAATTCATGGGACCAAGAGAGAGGACGACGTCAAGAGATTGGTCCTCATACCTTTTACCTGTCTGTTCACACAAATGTCCACTCCACGAAGGCGAATCGAGACCGATGTCATGAAACTGTAAGTTATGCATATTTTACTTTACAACAACGAGACTTATGAGAATTACCCTGTTATAGCTTAATGAGTGATTACGAAGTCACTCTGGTCAATGACAACATGCAGGAATTCTATGTGCGTTTCCAAGGGCCATCTGATAGTAAGTCCATTCAAAGAAAGTAACAAGTCGAGTGCTAATTTAATTCGTGTAGCACCTTTTGCTGGTGGCATCTGGAAGGTGCATGTAGAGCTTCCTGACCAGTACCCGTACAAATCGCCCAGCATTGGCTTCATGAACCGGATCTTCCATCCCAATATTGACGAAGTGTGAGTTCAAAGATAAGCGTTTGAGCTGGCCAAGGACCTTCCGAAACTGATACCATTCTTCTTCCTCTTCTTTCTTGTCCATTAGGAGCGGTTCTGTATGTCTTGATGTGATTAACCAGACGTGGAGCCCAATGTTTGGTAAGGCCGAAAATGTTTCCGAATTAAGCAAACTTGTTCTGATTTTTTTTGGTTGTAGACATGATCAACATCTTTGAAGTGTTTCTGCCACAGCTCTTGCGCTATCCAAACCCTACCGATCCTCTCAATGGTGAGGCTGCCGCTCTGCTGATGCGCGAAGCACCCAAATATGAAGCGAAGGTGAAAGGTATGCGATACACAAACCTTAAAAATGACTGTACCAATCAATCGCCTCGATAGACTATGTTTCAAGATACGCAACAAAAGAAGCCGCCGATGCAGCAGCAGACGACAGCACGGATGATGATGAGATGAGCTCGGTTGACTATGCATCCTCCGAAGACGAAGCGCATGGCATGGAGCTGTAGTCATTTTCCCTTCATAGTCGAGTACTACTGACACACAAATAACACGTCACCCTCCTACTTCACCATCCCTGTTCCCCTTATCTTTCCAGAACCATGTGGAGAGACAGACACTGATAATACAAAACGAATCTTCCAATATTCTGTTGTTTGACTTATGCGAGTGCTTCATTCTGCTGTTGCTTAAAAGCTGCAACGATGTCTTCCGCGCTATCCTTTTCTTCTGGAGAAATGAGCGTACCATCGAGAACACGAAGCTTACGGCAGCACACAACGAGAATGGCACGATAACGTGCGCGCCGCTCTCTCCATATGTGAGTCAGGTTCCGGCAAAACTCGGTATCTCGTTCCATCCATGTGTGGTCATGTTCTACAACGAGGTAGCGCGTGATCTCCTGGCGGTGCGTGAACATGCAGGTGACTGGATACATCTTGTTTGTAACTGTATTCATGCTTGCCAGAAATACAAGAATAAGACTACATGGCTCATATTGTCTTTTATTCTTTTACTTACCGTAGGTCCAGATAATGGAGACGCGTCAGTGGCTTGACAGCTTCAATAATATTGTCCATGCTGTCGATGCGATTGTCCAGCAGGACAAGTTTCTGAAGATGCCGTAATTTTCGGAGTGGCCTGATGTCTTTCAGATAATTGCTGCTCAGGTACAGAACCGCCAAGTTGGGAACCTGGCGTGAAAAGTCGCGTGGTAATGACTCGAGCTGAATAGAGCACAGCTCCAAGTACTCGAGCGAGAAAAAGTCTTGAATGGTATCGATCCGCTTCAGACACGTTCCTGACATGTATATTTTACGTGTACCGCGGAGATAACGCATGTTGATCTCACTAAAAACATCATGATCAGTGAAAGTACATTAAATGTATGATTTGCCTTACACTTTTTGCCCACCCTGATCCCGCATAGAGAAACTGCTCAGTCGCGGAATGCAAGAGAGGCCAATGACACGGAGCAGCTGGTTGTCGTCGAGATATAAGGTGCGCAAATCTGGAAAGAAGCTACCATCGAACGCCTTGAGACGGTTGTAGCAGAGTCGTAACACCTTGAGCATCCTTGCTGGGCGAGCAATTTCAATCCATTTAACGTCATTATGCTCTGCACACAATAAAAGCATGAGGACGGCGTGTCTATTAAGTGGAGTGAGACTTACCCATATTGAGCTGACGCAAGTTCAGAAGACCTTCGATGGAGTCGAGACCATCAAGCCGGTTGAAGGCCACATCCAGAGTTTCTAGCGATTCCCTGCCATATTTTGTCATGGGGTATTTCTCATGTGGCAATGGGACTTACATTGTAGCAGTCTTGAAGCAGAATTTCCTCAGGGCGTTACCGCGCAAGTTGAGATGTATAAGACCGTTCATATCCCGAAATGGACTGCATGAAGTGAGTTTGTTGTTTTCTGCGTGTAGAGTGCGTAGATGGTGGAGATGACTGATGCCTTGATGATCATAGATTTATAAGCAAAAGGCGAAAATGGATGTCTGAGCATACCTTCAAAAGAGGTTATAGCGTTGTTGCAGATGTCGAGATATTGAAGATTTGAAAGCGTTTGTAAGGAGTCGATGTCGGTCAATCTACGACAAATGAGCCAGGATATCTAGAAAAGATGTACGTACTTGTTTGATTTTGCTCTGAGTGTATGCAGGGAAAGGGGCAGGCGCGAGATATGAAATATAGCATTATCGGATCTAACAGAAGTGTTAAAGGTACGCTTCATCTTCTATTTCTACTTACATGTCCAGAATGTGGAGATTAGGCAAGAAAGTATCTAGGTTAACGATACGAGTGAGACCCAGATGCCTGAGATCAAGCTGACGGATCGATTCCCAGTGAGCATGAGGCTCAAGTGTAAGCAAATGAAGAGCGATATCGCGTAGGACGGTGGGTCGATTAATGATAGGCTCAAAATACAAGCGCGAATCGAGGGCATGGATGGTTTCAGCAAGTAAATCAATCCGAGCATGATCCTGGCTTGTCTCAAATTCGATTGCTCTGTTGCGGGAGTCGGCGGTAGAGTCCTGTGTCGGCTGCTTTCCGGTCAAGATATAATGATCAAAGCCGTCATCGTCATCGTCTTTGTCGTCGTCTTCAGTATTTGGAAGGGGGCAGTGAGTTGCAGGGGAAGAGGATGTCTGTGCAGGACATGATGAAGACGTTTGGGCCGAAGAAAGTTGCCGAGACACAAAGGTTCTTGGGTCGGCGTGCCGTAGGGCAGCATCTGCTTCAAGACGACGGCGTTGGGTGTCCTTGGCCAGATCAGCGCGTTGTTTTCCTTTGTCTACGAAGCATAGAAGTAAGAATGGAAAAGTGGTGATACTCCATGGTCACTCACCTTTTGAATTTATTGGATGGAAGGACGAAGAAAGCATGGGAAAAGAAGAACCTGGGGTGTTGAACCAAGCGGCTTTTTCCTCTGCAAGCGACTCGTGAGCAGCAGAATCAGCCTCAAGGTCAAGGGTTTTATTGGAAGGAGCGGGGGAGGTAGTGATATGAAGAGAGGAGGAGGAAGAAGAAGAGCGTGAGGGTCCGACAACAAGTGGCCTAGGCACTGGTGCTACAACTCCATTGTCCCTGTTTTCTTTGTTGTTCAATTGATTTGTCGCTGTTTCTCCCTCTTGTTCTGCTACTTCAGTTGCTGCTACTGTGGCTGTTGCTGCCTTTTCCAATAAACGACTGCCCTTCTCTGACACGTCATTCCCGCTCGTCATCTTTGCCATAGACTCTTCCGTCGACGCGTCCATGTTGTCACGCGATGGTTTAAATCGAGCAAAGTTGAGTCTAACGCTTGTGGTCGGTTTGGGTGTATTGGGCGCACCCTTTGTCGTGTCTATTGGTGCGGGTGCTGCGTCGGCGTCAGCCGTCGTTGTATTATCCATGCAAAAGGGGTGCCGAAAGACAAAAAAGAAAAAGCCGGGCACGCACACATGGCTTTCATTCGCTATGTTTGTGACAGTGCAACAACTTACCAATTAGGAAACCAGAGACAGTTTTTATCTGCGGTAAGTTGTTCTTCTCGTCAACGCCGCAATTTTACATGCACTGAACTTTTTCCATTCAACAAGTACATTCCATCGCAAAGAAGCCGAATAAAAATACCAGAGCAGACTTTAAAAAATAAGAGCGAGAGTGAGAGAGAGAGACACGATGTCTAAGAAAAATAAATCGAACTCTTTCTAAATTGGTAGACACATCTTATCTCACGCAATACAAGTACTGACGAATCGATGCTGCTGCATTTTTCGCACGTCCAAAATGGTCTTGTAACTGCTACATATTTAATAGAACCTGTTAGGTTCACTTTCGCCGAATTTGAACGACAAACATACGCTAAGCCGAGCAGGAAATGTAGCCTCCACATGTAATAACACTGGATCAAATGTAAGACCTTTGCTGTGGATTGATGCATTATAGCTGGACGTTTCGTAAGCAGCCTTGAAAAGACCAAGAGCGAATTCAGTGCGCAAACGTGTCACATGGCTTAGTCTACAACTCAGGATTTACCGTGGCTTAATCCTTTAAGCTTGTCACGGAACTCTTGAACTCCTAGTGAAACGCTCGATCCTTTATCTAAACTTCTTGCGCAATGTATGATAATGTATGGTGTGACAAAGATAAAATAGGAGGGCAGGTACGGCTTTCTGATGCGTCCCGAGACAGATCCGTGGCTTGCACCCCACAAGGACACCGATATAATGTATGGAACGTACGTAGAGTAATCCTGACATCTTCAGAGGCAACCCCTCCCCCCGGAGAGCTATATGCATATGGTTTGTGTGGTCATCATAAAGAGTCATCAAAAGCGTAAGCATAATTTTTGATGGCTGTGATACATGCGAGCAAACACGCTCACTGTTTTGTACCGCAGAACGGATAGTATTATTTTGTTTTCCTCTGTGACAAAATAGCATTCACGAAGAGTACCCATGCATACTACTGCAGTGAAACTCATCTTATTGCGTGCAGTATGTACAGTGCATATTGAAGGGTAGATGCATGCAATATAGAAAAAAAAGACGAAAAACAAAGAAGCAGGTATCTGTAGTATGTGTGATCCATCGGTCACAGATCCACGACCTCAAGGACACGTGGATAAAATATTAACCTTAATAACACCTTCCGCAACCGCGCTCGTCCACACTCGTATTTCTGTACTACACTTTAGACCATTCACAATATAAATAGGAGGCCTTTCTCGCGAGAAATAAAGATCAATTTCATCGTACTTTCCTGTTCGTCTATCAGCAACTAAAAACATAACAGTATGTATCACGTAGCGAGAAGAACTCGTCTTATTGACCATGCGAGCTTCCTCCGATCTCATCGCTGAACATTACCGCACACGATCAAAGTTGTTTCTAAAGCGTATAAATACATCTTGCTCTTTGCGTAGATTACAGAAGTTATCGACATGGAGAATCTCACAACAACGGATTTGAAAAAAGTAACAGAGAGTGTCAATGCTCTAACGACTCGCAAGAAACGGCAGCAGCGTCAGGAGCTGGCGCAAGAAATATCCCTGCTCTGTTCGAACTTGGGGATGCCCAGACGTCGCCGGGTGTCGGGGTTGCCGTGGAGGGGCTCGCGCTCGTGCAGCTCGTGTGGCGCGTCCGGTGTAAGGGTGGATGCGTATCCTCACCTTTCACGGTATTCCTGCAATTTCGTATCTTCTCCGTTCGACCCCGGCGTTTTCCATCTCTGGTCGCCTTCCTAACGCTCCTGGCTACGGCAGGGCTTCTGGCGGCCGTCCCTCTTCGTCGGCTCCTGGCTTTGTGTAGCCTTCGGGCAGTTCTCCCTCTGAAGCGGGCGGGGGAAACACGATATGTGTATTATAATATTTGAATATGTAGAATGGAAAGAATACTTTAAAAATCGTTTGTCATCACTGTCACTGTTGAGAAGGTTTCATCTCGCGTTTATAATCATGAATACATTGTAGCAATATGAGGCAACGTATAGATTGAGAAAGCTTGACAGAGGGAAGAGAGGAGCTCATAACAAAAGGAGCAAATTAGACCGTGGCATACTAGAAGAAGGCAGTCAGAGATGTTATTCGTATTTTAGTCTAGAAGTTGTCCTGTCAGCAACTGTAGAAGTTGTATAATACACCACCTGAAAAATTGTCTACACGAGTTATGTACTGTATGTTTACGTTGTACAATTCTTACCATACAGACATGAGAATAAAGTACAAATGTGATGGTGTACAAATAGTTTTTGATCATATAGTACATCATGTTTGTATCAAGAAAACTTGCCGGCAACCAGTCGTATTACTGAACGACTACGCTATAATACATTGGATTACTCGATCACAATGGTGCTGTGATAAAAAAAAGTTTGTTGCAGCTGCAGACGACGTCGTTGCACTCGCTGCACTTGCGTCTGCTGCTTGCCAACTTGTCGCTTTTATTGTCCGGGGGATTACAGGCCATGTGACAGTGATAGTTGGACAGGCTCGGTAGGTGGAGAAACTATGACTTGGTACGCTAGATCAGACGAACCGCTTTTCCTGGGAACTAGGTATGATAGTATACAGTACGTAGCCGACTGATACCCTTCATAGACTGGAGACTGGAAATCAATCCTTAAAGACGCCCGAAAAAAATATTGTTAATGCACAGATTATTGTACCTCGGTGTAAACGGGGCTTTATTCTAGATATCTAAGCGACTATCATATATCTGCAGACGTGAATTTAGACCGCGTGGTTTATTTTCGTTGTTTTGGGATTGCTTGTCCTATATGGCCCCTGGGTAAATCTCGACTTTATACATTTCACGGAAAACGCTTCTCGGCTGCGTTTATCTCTACTGCATATTTCTTGTCGTCAGTGAATACAATCTTATTCAAGCCCGGAGCGCATCCGGCGCCTTCTTTCAAAAAAACTTGAGAAAGCATTTCAAGTAGCCCTACATACCTCACTTCTTTCCAAAGCTTTATACACCTATCTACTGTTGAGACAATAAGGATAACGTCGGCATTTCATTATGCTTTGCAAGGGCAGTTACTGTTTCTTTGACTTATTTAGAGGCCATGTATTCCATGTGGAGGCTACATCTCCTGCTCGGTTTAGCGTGACCATTCAGGTATGATTTTGTAGTTTAAATTCGACGAAAGTGAATCCGACAAGTTCTACGCTATATAAAATTTATAAGATTCTTTTGGATGCGCGACAACTGCAGCAGTATTGATTCGTCAGGACTTGTATAGCGTGGAAAGATTTCGATTATATTATGATCCAATGAATACATAACTCTGATTCTTTGGGACCTTTATTATGACTTTGACCAGTATTGTTATTATTATTTCAAGACACTTCAGTGATCCCACAGCACTCGACTCCTTGTGCCACTGCTTTGGCGTTGATCTTCGTCGGTGCCCTCGGTGAGGTTATAACTTTCTGGCCACTCCTGACGGGCTGTATGTACCGTGCGCGATGCTGGGTGACGCCAATTTTCAAAGTCGCTGTCAAATTGCGTATCGACTTCTGTCGTACCCTTCTCGATGAGCGCTTTGCGCTGTGTTTTGCGGGGCTCTGCTGTAGGATAACCTTCCCTATTGTTCTGTTGTCTCTTGTGGTGCTTGTTATCTTGCTGGGTGGTTGGCCGCACCTGCGTCGCGCTCGTATTTCTGTCTCGGGGGGCTTTCATTGTATTGGAGAGAGGCGGGACTGCCACGCGTGCCGTTTCGGGATTCGCGTTAAACCACTTGCGTTGCTCTTCAATGTCAACGTTCTTTGTGTGAAGAAGCGAGGCATAGGTCGGTTTAGGAGCGGTTGGATCAACCTGAGGCACGACTTGGGCTCTATGGATTGGCTTCTTGTCCTTCTCGGACGAGATGTCTTCTTGGGTGGTCACAAAAGTCCCTTGCACGTCGTCGTAGGCTGCGTCCGATCCCTCGCACTCGATGTCAGCCTGAGTCTTCCATCCTCCCGGTTCTTTCATCTCTTGTCCCTTTTGCGAGTGATCGTCTTGTTCAGAAGTAGGTCGCGCTGTGAAGAAGGACATAGCACGTTGGGACCAGCTCATGCGTTTCTCCGGTTTGTGGCGATTGTCGGTTCTTTTTTGCTGGGAGGGTGCCTTGCCCGCACTATTCTTGCTCTGCTGTTGGCCAAAATAAGAAGACGGCTCGATGCCAGGACTGATCGTGTTGAGCGTATCAGCCAGCTTGTCGATGATAAGGTCAGAATTGGTAGGAAATGACGAACGTCGCAAGGCTGATAGACGCGTACGAGGGCAGTACATATCAAAGCTAATAAGTTCACCTGGCCTAATCCACACTGAATGTATTACCATCTTTGCTAACTGCCTCAATGCGTTCAACCCAAGACTCACGGCGCTGCGGGTGCAGCTCTGGCTTGTGCTCATCCTTATCATCCGAAATACGAGAGTACATGGGTTGCTTGCCCTTTTCATGACGTGCAGTGCCTCCCTCATCATTCAGATCAATATCGACATTGCCGTATGGGTGCCGTTCGGTCTGATGATGGGTGGAGGCGCGCATAGGAGCGTGCTTGACCTCGTCCTGAGGACTGTAGCTGCTGTGCGTTCGATCTTCTTGCTGGCTATCCTCGTATATATGGTAGGTTTTATCCATGGAGAAAGGCGGAAAAGCGGGTACGATGGGAAAGAAAAAAATTTAAATGCAAGCGTAGGCGGATTGCAGGGGAATAATTGGATGGGTGGGGTTGATGCTGTCAAAATTAGCATAAAAATATCACGCGACCCCGAGACGAAGCGCGCGTCCAGTTGCAATAGAATGAAAAAGCGTGTCCATTGGGTCTGACTGGGTTCCCACACTTTCTCTTTTTCTCTTTTTCCCAGTCCATGCTGCAGAACCCTGCTGAAACACCCGAGGCCAAGGTCACCCATAAACGCCCAGGTCATCGTCGCGGTCGACGGGGCGCGCGTCATCGCAGATCGTCCACAGCATCCCTTCACGACGATCCACAAGAAATACAAACCCCTCCGGCGCCACGCAGGCGCCACAGTTCGTCCGCACTGGTCAATACTCCGGCAGCTCAATCTATTCAGGACATCATTTCTGAAATAAAGCGCTTGCCTTCGTCCGCCACCTCGCCCACCAGTCCTATTGGTCCTGGCCTACCCTCTTCCTCCTCTTTCACTACCTCAACCCCTCGCTCATCCGGCCGTGTTCGCCGCCATTCCGAAACTCCGCAGGCGATCGCGCCGGTCAACAATAAGGATGATCTGCAATTAGCGTGGCCTACGCAGCGTTCCCGCAGTCAGTCAGGTAACTCGATGGGCAGAAAGAAGTTACTGCGGTGGGCTCATGCTTTGTAAGTCCCTGACATCAAAAGCGCGGCTGTGATGGCGACAAACCATCCCCCACACTACCATGGCATCCGTCGTCAGCTCTATCCCACGCATCTCTCACTAGCCGATGTGTCACACCAACTTAAAATGCGTGCGCTCTTTTCGGGCACGCTGCGTGTCGACAGCCAAGACAGCTCAGACGCGCATGTTATGTGTGATACACTAGGCGCGAGCATATATATCTATGGCTCACGGAACCGCAATCGAGCCTTAGATGGAGACGTGGTCGCCGTCGAGCTCGTGGATGTAGATACCATGTTGGCTGAGAAGGCCACCAAGAAACAGGCACGCAGACGGTCTTCGCTCGCAATTCCGCCTTCCACCTCGCTCTCTCTTTCTTCCATACCCGAACATAGCATGCTGGACGACAATGATCGGCGTCCTGCGTTTTGCGGCCGTGTAGTGTGTATTATGGAGCGTCCACGGCGCCTTTTTTTCTCTGGGTATACTTTTTGATGTATACGCACATCCCCTCAGCTGATCCAATCCATGTACAAATAGCATCCTTTCTTTGAACCGGCCCCAACAGCATGACGAAGTCCAAGAATCGACTGGCTCAAAACAAGCTCCCAAAATTATCTGGTTCATTCCCGCTGACAAGCGCTTACCGCTCGTGGCAGTGCCAGTCAAGCATGCGCCGGCTGGTTTTCTCAAGTACCCCGACGAATATCGACATCGTGTTTTTGTCGTATGTCACGCCGCCGAACGTATTCGTATAGACTTACATTCTAGGTAGGGTGCCATCCAACGGTGGCCTGCGACGTCACTCCACCCTTTTGGCAATATCGAGCGTGAAATTGGATGGATGGGAGAGCTTCCTGTGCACTCGCAAGCCCTCATGGCAGACTATCATCTCAAGGATGATATACAGTTCACACCTGGCGTAATCAAATCAGCGCAGGCCCTCTCACCTGACAATCATCGACACCGTGTCGATCTACGGGACAACATTACTGCGGTATTTACACTGGGTGGAAATCCAGACATGGCCGACTGCGCCTATTCCATCCGCAGAATTGAAGACGATGATCTCTGGGAGATCGGCGTCCACGTCAGTGACCTTGCAAGCCTCGTTCATTCGCATACGGCGCTTGACCAAGAGGCAAAGGAGCGAGCCATCACGGTGGATCTTGTCGAGCGGCAGATACCCATGTTTCCGCTGAGTTTTATCAAGGAGCGGGCAGCGCTTCTTCCAGGCGTGGACAGGTAGGGACGCGATGATAGGTTCTCTCTTTTCCTCACTCATTGAAATGTAGATTGGCTTATTCCGTTCATTGTCACATCACACCCAAGGGAACACTTCTGCATTCTCGCATTAATATGACCATTATCAGGTAGGTGGCAATATACTAAGAGTTACTTCGTTTCTGATCCGCCTCACCCACTGGGGGGGTTTTTTTTTTTAAAAAAAAAGGTGTTCAACCCACATCACTTTCGACGAAGCCCAAGCCATATTAGACGACGAGGACCGAGCTGATCCATACCAGGTGCGTCTACTTGCAGACGCGTGTCGCGCGCTTCGCAAACAGCGGCGCAAAGAAGGCGGACTGCGTCTGGACGTACCGCGTCAAGTCTTTGACCTGTGCCACAAGACAGGATATCCTAAAGAGCTGTGCTTACGGGAAGATCCCTCTGCGTGGACATTATTCAAAGAAGCAGACATCCTCGCTAACAGTCAAGTAGCACAAAAAGTTACGAGCAAATATCCGGAGCAAGCCCTCCTTTGTCGACAAGAAGAGCCACGCATTCATGCCCTGGATCCACGCTTGGTAAATCCCTAGTACAAACACAACACATAGATTGATTTTCCACATGTAGGACATCATCTACGATTATCTGACCGAAATAGAAGGCAGAGCATGTGCCGATTTTTCGGCATTGCTTGCAGCGGCCACCAGCTGTTCATCGGAGGAGAGACGCCTGGCACTGGAATATCGGCTGCGTCAAGCCATCCCGACTTGCCAGTTTTTTGCTGCCCAGTCGGTGGATATTGCGCGATATCGCCACTACACTCTGGGCGTGCCACTGTACACCATATTCACAGAGCCGCTCCACAAATACGCCAGTATCGTCGTGCAGCGGCAGTTGCATGCCACCCTGAGAGGCGGATGTAATAAGTGACTTTTGACCAGTGGTAAAATCTTGCTCATCTTTTACGACAGGTGGCGAGAAGACGCAGTCGACGGACAACGTGGAGAAAACAGCACGGCACTGCAACGTCAAGCTAATGGCCAAGGAGGCGGTTTATGAGCAGAGCATTACGCTGTACATCGCAGCTTATATTTATCAGCAGGTGATGGCCGGCCCACCACCCATCACGACGGGTCTCGTGATGGCTATCCAAAGCAGACAAGGGTCACTCTCTATCACGCTCTATTTAATTGAGTTTGGAATTATACAAGACGTGACGCTTCCCACAAAGAAAACGTACGCCCAACCGTATGTTTGCTCGACGTTCAGTGTCCATGACTGCACGGCGGACATTGTATGGCGAACAAACGCAAGTAAGACTGGTTTTACAGAAGTGGAAGTCATGGTCGAGGGCACGCCGCCCACAATGACAGAAAAAAAGAACGTTACTGAGGAAGAGCCGGAGGAAGAAGATCAGGGAGTGCAAAGTATCCAATTCTTGGATACGATGCAGATACGTATCAAGGCCGATATGAAGCACCTCAAACCATCATTGGAAATCGAGCTAGTCAATCCATTCTAGGATGAACTTTACCTGAAGTTACAATGTATGTAAAGATGCTTGTTCCCAGTGTTTATAATTAGCTGTAGTAAGGGTACTAGGAAAGAACATAATTATCGAAATGGCTATACCTTTTGACTGAGGACGGATGAGGAAGACAACGAATAAAAAAAAAAAATACCGACACCTTGAGGCAAGGTCGCACCCAAAGCAAATTATTGCTTTGCTTCACTGAGGCATTTTACAACTTCTCTGTTTTGGCACAGAGGTGCCACAAAGTCACCCTTTGTCGCAACATGACCAAGAGCCGTTCTGCACTTGGACGGGTAGAACAGGTGTAGGAAGCATAGCTGATTAGCTTGAACAAGAAACACCACGGGAAGGAGAGAGAGTGAAGCTGTACATGTAAAATGATAAACAAAGCAGAGTCGGCTAATGGTATACATGCAGAAGACCATGTCTATTTGTTTGAACATAAATTTCTTTTCTGCGCAAGGCAATCCCTCGTCCAGCTAGCTGATCCTTATGCCGCGAACTCCACCCAAACATTCAGCCAAGCGAAGAAACAAAAGTCTTCTCTGTACCAATTGATGCATTCAAAGAAGGCGTGCGTTAGGTGTTTGTAAATCGTATACTGTCCTCAGCCAGAAAAAGAGATCTGCGGCTTAAAGTTTTTATTAAATCATGTCACTTTTATTCAGATCGAACATTAAGCTACTTAAAAAGGTACATGGTTGATGTAAGCCACTTTATTTAACAGGCGATACGACACCCCGAGAGCTTACCTTACCATCAACACAAAGAAAATACCAAAGGCAGAAATCTTGCAATAAGGGTGTAGAAGTAAATAGAGAAGGATTTTTTCTGGACCAGAAAAGAGGAGAGGGGCTGCTGGGTAGGTGAGGGGCCGGAAAAAAGGGCGCGGGGGGCGGGTCCAGGTGCGATGGATGACGGCGAGTTGATTTTCTGATTGGCTTATATTGAGGCAAAATGAGGCCATTTTGCCATGAAGGGCGCGCTGGCTGGCTTAAGCAGTCTTTTTTAACGCACGTCCTTCCTTTATATATAACCTGTGCCATCCACCATCCTTTTCCTTTGTTTTCTCTTTTCTTTTTCCTTTATAAACACCCCTGTACCAAACAGCTGCTCATCAGACAGCATGGATCATAGCAACAATAAGGCCTCAGTCTCCGAACGACGCGCGAGCTATCCGTTGCAACAACGTCTACGGATCTACGGGCCGGAAACCATGGCACGCCGGATCGACCAAAGTAAACGAAGAAAAAGCGCGCTGACCGTGCGTGGCGTCAATATTCTCAATAAATCTGATCTGGAAACGGACGTCGTCCTCGATCGGATCCGACAGCGCAAAGAGACGCACAATCGGGTTGAACGACGCCGAAGGGACATGCTTGTAAGTTGACACATTTTTCATGCGCCACTTCTCCTTCCACTGACATGCTCGTCATGTATTAGAATAATCTGATCAGCGAACTGGCATCCAGTATGGACCACCGGCCCACGGCCGATGAATCCAACAAGGCCCACCGTGCACAGATCCTGCGAGATGCTGTCGTATACATTCGCAATATTCAAGCCGAAGTCATCGCGCTTCGTGCCCAGCTCCATATGAATAATGCCCAACATCCGCCTTCCCCATCCGCCTCCTCTACCTTTTCCTCCTCCTCTTCCTCCTCCTCCTCCTCCTCCTGTCCTTCCTCCCCATCCTCACCCTCTTAACAATGCCGAGTCATCTTAGTGTCGATCAACCTCACTCAGCATTGTTATTCTTTTCTACCACTAATGTCTTCTTTGTAAGCGCTATTCCGCTTTGTGTATACTTTTATTTCATCGAATATCTACAATGTCCATTTCTTCCTCCACACGCTTGTATATTTTTTTATGCACCTTGGCGAGGGACGAGTAACCTTGCTGGCGCTGGCGCGCCTTTTGGAGCGCGACAGAGATGCCGGCCGCGACATGGCCAAAGAAGTACTTTTCGCACCATAAGCACAAGCCGAGGTTGGCGCCGGCCAGGAACAAAATAAAAAGTCGGAAACTAAAGGGAAGGATTTCCAACTCGAGCCAGGAACGAGCCCATTCTGTGGGCCAGAGTACGCTCCACGTCGTGAGTGCGATAAGCACGCCCAAGGTGATCACCAATCGATCTAAGTAATTACAAGTGTTATTCCTTCTCTTTTCTGGCTAGACTTTTGGCTTTGAATTGTTACCATTTGTCCATAAGGGTTTTCTATACGGCGGTCCGACGCTAAACACGATGGCCACCAGGATATATTGGAAACTGGATAACAGGAAGAGCACGGTATTTTCATAACACTCGATGTTGTCGCCATCCGGATCAAAAGCAGGCGGAACATACCTAACATACGGGGTTGCATCAATACAGTAATCTTTCTCTCTCTCATGGAAACTAACCAATCTTGTCGCTGGACAACCCCGTAGATAACAAGTTGAAATGTCGACGTGATAATAATTTGACCGATCAGGGACGTCAAAACTTTTTTTGAGACGAGGCTGGCAGTCGGCCGTTTCGGATCTAACTGATGCCACGCGCCCGTATGACCCACTAAAATAAAGAAAAAAAAAAAAGATCAGTCTATGCTTCTAGAGCCTGAAAAGACGAAAAAAAAAACTTACTGTAGACAGCAATCGGTAAAATCAGAAAGAGGTCAATATACAAAAACTGAAAATCGCCTAGGTTGCTGCCAAAAGCATAGAGGAGCGTGATGGAGGTGAACTGGATGATACTGTAAAGAGCCATGTATTTGAAACAGCTAAAGCTGGTCACCAGGGCCGCTCGTCCTTCCCTATAATAGGATATGTCAGAGATTTTCAATAAAAACGGTGGCATTGCTGCACTTACTTGATGACGTCCAGGACACACGCAATGTCCATTGTATTGCTCGTAAACGGCGCGGCAACAGACGCCTCGGCTTCCGACAGAGAAATACCGATATCGCCTGCCTTGAGTGCACCACAGTCATTGGCACCATCACCACAAAAACCGACACAGTAACCAATATTTTGGAGCTCCGAGACCAGCTCTGCCTTCTCGTCGGGCGACATGCGCGCATAGATCGCACCCTTGACGAGCATACGGTGCTTGAGCTCGGTATGGGCAAAATCAATGATCCAACGGAATGCCTCGCCCGTCACTCCCAAGTAATAGTTTCGATCGCGCCCGTCGCCGAGCCGGGGCTAGACAAAAAGAATAAGCCCGGTATTCAACTAAAGGGTCACTTTTTGTCGCTTACCTCCAGCGTGTCTCCATCCAGCTGACTGCCTTCACGAAGAACACTTTCCCAGGCAATCTGGGAGGTGGGATCCGTCGACGATCCACGTATGAACTTTGGTATATAGATCTCCGCGGCTGGATTCACCAAGCTGCATTCCCGTGATACACTGACAGCCGTCAGCACATTGTCACCTACAAACGACGTTAGTTTATGAAACAGATCTGGACGCCTTGATTTTTTTTTTTTGTTTAAAGAAAAAAAAATACCTGTACACATGATTTGGCGTATCTTGGCCTCACGCAGGGTGGCAAGGGACGGTATGGTTCGAGGCTTGAGTTTGTTTTCAAACACGATGAAGCCGAGGAAGGTCAGTTTGCTTTCCACCTCGTTTCGCTTGAGCTTGTGCAGTTTATGCCACTTTATGCCATCCAGTTGCCGAGACGCGCAAGCAATCACACGGTAGCCGCGGTGCGTGTACCAATACAATACTTGTTGGTAGTTCTCGGGGACTAGGCGCAGCAATCAGCAAAAGTTAACTTTTTCTTAGCGCGGCTCACTTACGTGACTCGGGCAAACAAATCTCGGACATGACCTCAGGAGCGCCCTTGACGAGCACCTCCATGGACGGACTGGCAAGACGACGGACAATGACACTCATGCGTCGAAGCGCGGAGACGAATTCGAACGAATGAATGATACCAAACTCCGTAGGTGACGATCGCGCATTCGAGTCCTGCAAAACACGTATAAGGCATCGTGCATGTGTGCGCGCATAAGAAGCAGCTTATCCGACTTACAAATTGCAAAGAGATTTCCTGACGACCCCCCGGAGGCCGCACCACAGTGGGCATGATACCGACTTTGGCGCTTTTCTTGGCCTGCGAAGCGGCAAGCTCGCTCGTCATCTTGAGACCGGTCGAGGAGGCGCCACTGCTTTCTTCAAGCTCCCACCGCGTATATTCAAACATCTTTAGATCCAGCGGATCACCAATCAGCTCACCATCGACAATCTTGAGTGAGTGACAACACGTCATGATGCGCATGATCCTGGCCTTGGTCGACTCGCTCGTCTCGTCGGCCGGATCGGTATCTTCCAGCACATTGGTTTCGTCCTCAAACAATTTGCCCAGCACCGGACGAATCCCGTGGATGTCCAGGCCATCTTCCGTCAGCGTGCCCGTCTTGTCAAAGCACATACAGTCCACCTTGCCACCAATGTTGACGCGCGGCGGCGAGATGCAAAAGATGCCGAGTTTTTTGAGACGGTTGATGGCAAAGCTGGTGCCAATGGACATGGTGGCGGGCAGTGCAGGCGGCACAACGACGGTGATCAGGTCAAGGGCGCGGAGGATCATGGTCGTCGAGTCGATACCAAGGCGGATAAAGTTAATGGAGGAGATAATGAAGCCAAAGACGGCTATTATCCAGACATTAAATCAGCCAGCAGTTCAGAGGGCAAGTGAACATGATGGACCTACCAATGATAGCCAACACGCCAATGAACCGAAAAGAGTCGCGATAGAAACGGAAGTTGTTAGGCTTGGGAAACAGCATACTGCGCACCAAGGCGCCCTTGGCCGTGCTGAAGCCGGTTCGGACGACCATAGCAGTAGCAAGCGCGACATTGCTGCCGGAGCGCACCCGCACCACGCGCGTACCCATAAACAGAAAGTGCTTGGCAATCTCGGACGCGATCGTGGCCCCAGATAGGTCCATTTTGCGCATGACCGAGTCGTTGACAGGGACCTTGGAGACGGGCACGGATTCGCCGGTAAGCATGGATTCATTGAGGATGCAGTCACCGCCAAGAAGCATAGCGTCGCATGGGACGGTCTGCAGGCCCGCAATATCGATCACGTCACCGGGGACAAGCTCAGCCGAGCTGACCGACCGCCCTGTTATCATGTGCATATTGAGCTCCCATATATTCTACCCCTTGTCCACCGCTTCACTTCACTTACAGGCGCCATTACGAAAGGTGCGTACAGCGCACTCAAACTTGGACATGTCGCGCATGCGCCTCATGGTCTGTCTGGCGTGAGCAATGTGTTTGCTATCTCATCGCCATATTCTTCATACCTTTTTTGTCTCGACCAATGTGGTAATGATGCTGACAGCGCTGATGATGAAGATACAAAAGGCATAGTAATAGTAGTCGTCCATGCACCAGAGGATAATGCTGCCGATTTGGAATACGTAGAAAGGGTTTAGGACCTATGTAAATGTTAGACAAAGATATGCAGGGAACTGAACTCTGTGTTACCTCATCCCGCAGCAGCTTTGTGGTCGGTTTTTCCCGTATGTTGATAAGGTTCGGTCCAAAGACACTCAAGCGCTGACGATACTGTTCCGAGGTGAGGCCTGTTTTCACGTTTTTGACTGTGACCCAATTGGGACCTTTCCAGTAGCTAATAACGGTTAGGCGGAATGAAAGCGAGATAGAGAGAAAAGAATAAATGTAACATACCCGATGAGCATGAAGCGATGCAGGGCAGGATGGAATGCGAGCCGAGCATAGCGATAGTCGACCAACGTCAGGTAGTCCAAGGGTTCATTCATATCAAAAGCACGGTCGGATGCAGCTCCATGCTGCGCCACCTCCTCTTTGATTTGCGTCTCTGAAAAGACAGATTGGATGGTGCCACCATAAAGTTCACGGGTGGGCCGCAGTATTTCTTGCTCTTGGTATTCGTTCTAGAACCAATGATGATGAGTCACATGAAGCATCCTATTATAATAGCTGATAATCAAAAGGAAACAAACGTACGGTGAAGACGAGCCAGGCCGCTTCATGGAGAGGCACTCGTTGGCCGACGCAGCGGACCCACCAATGCGGGCACCAGCGGAAGACGAGCCACACGAGACCGCATGAGAGGATGCAGGCGAGTCGATAGACGGCTAAAGCGATTCTGTTGTAGCGGTAGCCGTCGATCGTCACGCGCGTCTCCTCATCCAGCAAGAGACTCTGGTGGTTGGGTTCTTGGCCGAGCATGCCAATACGAAGATGATCATTTTTGAAACCGTTTTCATGCGTCTGTTGCGTAGTAGTTTCGTCGTCGCTATCGTCGCTGTTGCTCTCGTCGCTCGTGTTGACCTCCACATCACTGTCGTCTTCTTCCGATTCATCTTCCTCGTCTGAGTCGTTCTGGGTCAGGGTTTTGCGTCGTCTGCGGTGCAGGGCTGAGCCGACGCGGGCGGTGGAGCGGTGGTGGGCGTGAGGGTGTGGTTGCGAGTGCAGATCGTGCACGAAATGAGGGCGATCGCGGGCGGCTAAGGTGGGCGAGGGGAGTGAGTCGAGGTTCGGGTTGTGGAAGAGAGGCGTGGCCGAGTCTCTTCTGGGCTTAGCATGACTCTGGTGTTGTTGCGTTGCTGCTGCTGCTGTTGTTGCTGTTGTTGAGGTGGGGGTGGCGGGACGGGATGCCGGCGATGAAGGTCTGGTGGAGGGAGCGCTTGAAGTAGAGGTATTTGGGGCGTGTGTGCCATAGCCAGAAAGAGGTCCAGTCGAAGGAAAGGTGGACATTCGTATGTCAGGAAGACGAGTAAGGCATGCACAGAGGGAAAGAGGAAGAAAAGGGAAAAAAAAGGCGTACAAAAAAAAGGGTTCGCAAACTGGGAGATTATTTCTTTTTTTATCCATATCTACAGTCTGTATACTGCTGCTGTCTATGCCTGATTTAAATGTCAGTCTTCTCTTTCCCCACCTGCCATTGTAATTGTACAGCCAGAATAGAATTGCTGCCGTATGCCGAATAGAACGCACGACTTTAAGCAGCTCGCCGCTCAGGCGCCTCCCTCTCCTCCGCATGAACGGAAACGAAGCAAGAGAGAAAAGGATCCATTCACGCGCGAAGCTTACCGCATCTCTGCCCATGTCACCGATTTAAAACGGTTCTTGTCCAGCGTACGACGGGCCTACCTTGCGACGGAGAAACACCACCGGCGGTCGCCTCCACCATCCCAGCAGCAGAAACCGCACGACGAGTCATCTCTCTTTGCCTTGTTCGACAATGTCACCTGCCTCACCGATCCAGAACGCGATGAAATCGACTACCAGGCCAAGGTCATCATTCAGCGCTGCCTCGACAGCATACGCGAACTAGAACAGGCCGAAAAGATCCGCCAAGAGCAGCCCAAGCCGCGTCACCGTCTCGCCGGCCTCTTGAGCGCGGTGCTGCACGAATCCAACCGCGAGCAGGAAGACGTGCTGGCGCTGCACCGGAGCAGCATTCTCTGGCTGCTCAACAAGCGTCTGACGGAGGCATCGCAGCTCCAGAAATCACAGCAGGAAACCCGTCTGACACGCGAAATCGAAAAGAGCGAAAACCAGCTGTTTCGGTCGTCCGCCATCCACACCAAAATGGAACCCACCCCGCCCCCTCAGCAAGACGACGAAGCAGACCCCTTCCCGACCCTCGACTTGTCCGATAACCAGCTCCAGATGCTCGAGCGCGAAAACGCCACCATGATCGAAGAACTCAACTCGACCCTCACCCAAGTCCGCAGTGCGGAGCAGGCCTTGCTCGAGATATCCACCCTCCAGACACAGCTCATGAGCCACCTCAACGCACAGACCCTCCAGACCGATCGCCTCTACGCCGACTCGGTCGCCACCCGCGAGCGGGTCGAGCAGGGCAATCTCCAGCTCATCCAGACGCGGGAGCGCAACCGGGGCACCCGCAAATTCATGTTCATCTTTTTATTCGGCGCAAGTCTCGTGCTGCTCTTCCTCGACTGGTACTCCTAGTAGCCAATCAATCCCCTTCTTGCCTATATTCCCTCCAATATACTTGGTTCACCTTTATCTCAACATACGACCATCCCGCGCTGGATGGCATGCGCTTGTTGGATTCTGATCTGGGGTCCTTTGGATTGGATGTATTAGATGAGGACGGTATATTGTGAAAAAAGAAAAAGGAAGAAAGAAATGAGAGCGACGGCGGTTGGGGGGGGGGGGCAGAATCACACAACATGCTTTTCTATTTCTCTACTTGGCTTCGAGGAGCTTCATCAACGGCTGGAGCTTCTCGCTTGTATCAACGCTGGCAGGCACTTCAGCATCCGTGCGCAACGCGGGCATTTCATAGGTGCTCTCGTCCACCGGTACCGCCGGCAGCAGAACACCGTCCTTCTTGCCTTCCGCCGTAGCACGCGAGGCAATGCTACGCATCACATCGTGGCTGACCGGGTCTTCATAGTCGGCCGCACTGTAGCTCTGGATCAACTTTTGGACCTGGACCGGCGTCAGGACCCAGCAGACGTCATAGATGATCTTGATATCCTCCATGCTGGACTTTTTGAGCTGGAGGAGCTTGATCGCCTGGATCAGGGGCTCGAGCTGCAGCGTCGCGTCGCCCAGGCCTTGCTCCTCGCACCACGTCTCCAGACGCTGTACATTGTGCTGGATCTGCATCGCCCGTTTCCATGAATTGAAGTTACGGCGGCCAATCAGGTCGTTGAACGCCACGACACCAATAAACTTGACCAATTCGTCGAGCATCTGGTTGCTCACATAGTCGTCGAGGCGGTAGTCCTTGACCGTACCGCGTACACTGTCGAGGATCCGCACCACGTCCTCCACCGAGACGCTCGAGTTTTGTCCGACACTGCTGTTGTTGGTCACGACGAAGCCCGGCAGGCCCTGGCTCTCGATCACGCCCGCCACGACCACGCGCTGCAGCTGCCGCTTGGTTTCGGTCATCCAGTGGTTGTACACCGTCTCTTGCACGCTTTGGAGCTCATTCTTGGCAAGCGTTACCAGTTTCTCGACGCTGTCTGTGTTGTCCGTCACCGCGCACAGCACCGATGCGAGCTCGTGTGCGTTGGCGAGCCAAAAGGCGCATGGCGCATTGGCATTTTCACCCGTGAACGCCTAGTTCTCCCTGTCAGCCTTTCTTTTTTCTTTTTTTTTTTCCTTGATCCTTCCCATCCGCGTGTCATCCCCACTTACCATGCACTGGCGCTCAATGGTTTCGGATACGGCCAAGAGCCATCGCTCCGAGGCAGACAAGCATCCGCGACGCCAGAGCTGCAGGACACACTTGCCAACCGCATGCGCCGGCTTCAGCATCGCGTCGCCGTGCTCCACCGACGCCTGCTTGATCATGGCCTCCAGGACACCTTCCTGCAACAGGCTCTCGTCCTGGAGCAGCTCCGCCAGCTCGGGGTCAACCGAGGCGAGGTCGTCCTTGGTTAAAACGCTGACCATGCTATTGCGTGCCCTCCGACGTCGTCCAAGGCCATTCTTGGGCGACTGCGGCTGCTGCTGCTGCTGCTGTTGCTGCTGTTGTTGTTGGCGCAGACGACGTGGTTGGCTGAGCGTGCCCGAGAGTTGCGACTTGAGCGCGGCTATCTGGGACTTGAGGTCGGCCATGTTGACGGCCGTATCGCTCGTGGCTTTACCCACAATGTCACGCGAGACGCCCTTGAGATCCGAGATCTGCTTTTTCTGTGCTGAGAGTGTCTCGGTCAAGCGCGCAATCTCTTTGTCCTGCTGCTTGATCTTGTTGAGCGAGACAAGGTATTCGTTCTGGAGGCTGTCGCGCTCGGACTCTAGCCTCTCTGCATCGGCCGGGTCCTTGTGGCCGATGGTGACTTCCAAGCCCTTGGCCTGGTCGCCGAGATTCTCGTACTTTGCGATCCAGGCACGCACCTGGCTTTCGAGCTCGGTCGCCTTGCTGCGCAGCTTGGCCTTTTCCTCCTTTTGCTGGGTCAGGGTTTGCGTCAACTCGGTGACGCGCGTCTCGAGCTTGTACGAAACTTCCTTAAAGTGGCTGACGGAGCGTGCCTCGGCGCGCATGACGACCAGTTGCTTGTGTGCATTGCGGCGACGGATGCAGGTCTGGATGCGGATGATATGGAGACGTGTCTTTTGGTATCGCTTGCGAGCCGCCCTATACGGAACAACGCCGTGAGTATGCTATTGGTAGAGGTGTCACCTCTTGCTTACCATCCTCGGACAATGCGTTGGATCTGGGTCGCTGCGTTGTGCTCGCGGATCATGGAAAAGTGTTTCCGAGCAACAAAACCGCGGATCGCTGAAAGTCATATGAGCCTCTTTCTCATCTTTTTCTTTTCCTTCTCATAGTTCGCATACCCGCTTGGATTTTGATGATGCGTTCGCGCTGGCGCTTGTAAGCCTGGCGAGCAAGGTAGCCGCGCCAGTACTTTTGAATGGACGTCGCCGCCCGCTCTTGACGCAAACGCTCGAGGTTATGTTGGCCCACGATACGGCGCGCCACTTGCTGGACGCGCAGAATGGTCTGCATGATGCGCAGGTACCGGCGGCGCGCCAGGAAGCGTCGAACGTTCTTTTGCAGGAAAACTGCCACCTTGGACCAGCGGTCCGTGCGCAACTTTTCCAAAAATGCCAGCTAACATACTTTGTGAGTAAGGTCATCGCGTATGGGTGGAGGACTATAAGACCCCTTTTTTCCCCACTCTACATACCTGGCCTGCACGGAAAAAGATTTTGGTCAAGCCGACTTGATACTTGTTGGTGTCTTTAATGTGCTCGTCCACAATGGCTGTGCACAGAGCGCGGATATCCTTTTCGTTCTTGGGGTACCAGTGCTCAGGGCCCACTAATGCGTAGTATCTGGGATTCCTGTCAGCGCACATGTTGTCTTTTTTACCAGTCAGACGAACCTTTCAGCAAACTCTTCAAAGAGCCATCGCGAGGGGTATCCGGCACAGCTGATACGAATGGTCTCGAGCACACCGCAAGCACGCAGCTGGGCGAGGACCATGTTGGGCTCAAAGGCCCAGGCTGTCTTGGCTTCATTTGGCTTGATACAGCGAATGTAATGCACGTTCGTTTGCCCAATCGTGTCCATCAAGTTGATCAGCGAGAGCTGTAAAGGACGCATATAAGTATTACGGCACGTGTCCATGACCCATCTCTTACCTTGAACATAGAGCCGAGCGTAGGCTTCTTGGCCACACTGCCCTTCTTCTGAACGTCCGTCTGTGAACAGAGGAGGGGGGGAGGAGTCAGTATGCGGACAGACGCGTTGTCATAACTTACAGCAGCAGGACCCGAGTTGGCCGACGACATCTCACTCGCACGCTGCAGCATCTCCTTGAGGAACGGGGACTCGGCATTCTGCAGCAAAGCCAGGTGTTCATCCGGCACGCTGTCCTTGTTTTTATCCATAAAGCCCTCGGCTTCGTACTGGACATCATGAGCATAGTGCACGACCGTGAAGGCATTGTTTGAGAAACGCGGCTTCTTGAAGTAGTCTTGATGGGTAGTGCCAAAGTTGTTGTAAAGCTTGTTACAGAAGCCTTGATCGGAGCCGGAAGGCAGACGCGATTCCTATATATCAAGGGTGAGTCGACCCACGCACATGCACACACACACACAATGGACCCCGAATTGCGGCAGCCTTACCTCATCTAAAAGAGACAGGATACCCATCTTGGCTTCAATGAGCTCGATACACTTTTGGTTGTCGCTAAACTCGATAAAGGTCCAGTCAATGTTCTCGCGAACATATTCCTCTTGCTCGAGTTTGAAGACGTGTTGATTAAACTAAAACAATGCAATGATGAGTCATGAAAAACAGAGCATATGTCCACTTTTTTACTGTACCTGTTGCTGCAGCTTTTCGTTTGCATAGTTGATACAGAACTGCTCGAACGAGTTCTTCTTAAAGTGTTCGAAACCATAAATATCAAGCACGCCAATGAACGTCTTGACCCGTTCGACATCGTTGCAAGACAGGCTCTCGTTGACGACGCTGACAAGCCAATCAAACAAGTTGGAGTAGATGTACTTTGCGATCGAGTCACGGACGACCTGAGCCTGGGTGGGATTGAGGTTGGTCATGATCTTTTCGGAACGCGTGATGATTTGTTTGCGGACGATCCATTTGCGGAATTCGTTCTTATTGATACCGAGGAGCTGGGTCGCCATATTAAGTGCGTCATCGTCATCCGAGAGCATGGCGTCTGTGCGACCGCCGATCTCGATGTTGCCAAGGTGCAAGAGGGCGGCCAGAAGCTGAAAGATATGCTTCTGTGTCTCTGTCGAGATACCGACAGTGGCGAGCGACTTTTGCGTCAGCTGGAATTCGGCCTTATCGTCGACACCGTTGATCTCGCCGGTGCCGCTCTGGTTCATGTAATGGTACTCCTGCCACGGCTTGAGCGCCAACTGCTTCCGTTCCTCGTCGGAGGCGCCTGCGCAGAGCTGGTAAAAGATGTGGTAGTTGCGCTCCGTCTCGGGCTGGAAGATCAGACGCGAGCGTTCCAGAAGGTAGGTCCGGATCTTGGCGCCGACAATGTTACAGTGCTTGTCGAATTGGATCTATCAAAGATCATTAGATAGCCGTCCATGACCGAGATCACGATGACTGCGCACCTCAATGTATTTTCCGAAACGAGAACTATTGTCATTGCGTGTGGTCTTTGCGTTACCAAAGGCTTCCATAATAGGATTCGTAGCTGCACACAAGGGAAGAATATTCGTATCAGTATCAACCGCTCTTTGTCTGATCCCCTGAACTCACCCAGAATCTGCTCTTCGACTTCAGTCATGGCGCCGCTCTTTGCCTTTTTGCCGGTGGTCTCTTTGTCGTCGGCCGTAGCAAAGTACCGCATGATGAACTTGGCGCTCACAGTTTTACCGGCACCACTTTCACCGGAAACAATGATTGTCTGATTCGAACTTTCACGGATCATGCAGCGGTACGCATCTTCGGCGATGGCAAACAAGTGGGGCTCGAGTTCACCTCGGCGTTTGCCAGAGTATTTCTGGATGATCTCCGGCTCATAGAGCGCGACACGGTCAAAGGGGTTGGCAGCGATCAGAACAATACCAGAGTATGTGTAGATGATGCGTTGCTGGTACCGGGTGCGAATGGTGTTTAGCACTATTTAAATAAACGTTGCCAGTCAGTGCCTGGGATAACATAGAGTAGCATAGAAGAGTGGAGTATTACCGGAGGGCTCGTTGAGGTAGCTGAGGTCCGTCAAATCCTCAGAGCTCTCCATCTTGGGCGGGTTGCGTAGCGGAGGCAGAGACTCGGCGTTATTTTTCTCAAGTTCGGCAATCTTGGCCTCAAAGACATGCTCCTAGGATAACATTCAGCAAGGATCAAGAGGGTGATTGAGGTGGCGATAGTTACCCGGGATTCGTCGTCATCGTTGCGAAAAGTCATCTTGACATTATCAGCAGTAATGTCCTTGGAGACGAGGGACGCAGAGACCCAACCCTCCTTGTCATCCGTAAACCATGCTTGTGTGCCTTGGGTGTAAACCTCCAGCGCCTGACTCAGGTGTGGCGAAGGCATGAGTGGATGATGAAATGGATGCAGAAAAGGTTGTAAATGGAAGTGCTTGCTCGTGGTTTTTTGACGTGCCTGAAACGCTGAGTTTGAACTGCTTTTCCCTTCTTGAAAGTTGGCATTATTCTTGGGAGAGGAGAAACCCAGGAGAGATGGTGGACAAGGAGCCTCGATTCGATTTCAACCACGCCTGTGGCAACCCTTCATCTTTTACTGCTCTTGTTAAATAATAAACTGTATGTGATTCTTCGTTGTTTTCTACTTGACGGCCACAGCGAGCCCTGTTGGCATTCATCTGATTCTGTCTTTCAAATTGTTTAAAATGAAATAGACAATAGCACGCTGAAGAAAGGAAACAGAGAAAGAGGCTCAACGCACCCCGTCACCCATAGGAGGGCTCGAGTAACCCGTTCATCGTGTGTGTACTAAATTAGAGCTGTGGTACTGACCACCAAGACGGATTGTTTGTTGCAGGCCCCCGTGCCGTCCTTGCTGCCTGGACAGGTTGAGATCGCAGTAGCAGTTAAAAAAAAATTGAGTGATCTTGTGCAACGCGACCCCATGTATGTATGTATGCGCGCGCACATAAAAACTGCACACCACCTATTTATTTATATGAGCGTTCTAGGCTTTGACGCTCCCCGTACAGCGGCGCACTGGTGTACAGGGGGAAAGATAGAGTCGAATGGCTGCATACATGCTTCTGTGGATCGTGTCTTCCTGTTGAGACGGTACCACAGCTCATGCCAGAATGAGTAGTATAAATATATGCATATTGGCTTCCAGCAGACGACATGGGAACGAGTAAGAAGATGTACTCTGAATATAGTGGGATACGTAAAGGTACGGAAGACATCGTTTCCACTTGTCTGAAAGTTTCAGAAAACCTGATCACTGATAGTCATTTTTGTGGCGCTTTTGTGTGAGTGTATTTACATACACTATGTCTGTTAAAGAGGCAAGGATCCTAGGTATCCACAGATTTTAGGTTATTAGGGGTGGAATTCCTTGAGCTAGTCCCTGTCGAGCACCAGATGGATTTCGAGAAAACATTATATTAAAATTAAGAGACGCATCCAGAGATTCTGTGGTAATTATCATCGTCCTCTTTGATTGTCTATATGTCCAAATCACTGCAAATGATAGACGAGGATAAAGCGAGTGTGGTTCTGAATGGTTACACAAAGGACGTGTCTGAGGCTATATGATTAAGGGGCATGAGGGGATCCCGGCTTCTCGATTTGTAGCAGGGAAATGTAAGGGAACAAAGGGCGGGTCGAGAAAGACTGCTTGTGCCGTTGGCCACCCTGCAGTACATACCGCTGAACTCCTCAATGATCATCTGAAGAAGAATCGGATAACCCTGATATGACCGTCTCTAAGGTGGTTACCCTGCCTGAATGGGCTTCGCCGTGGTCCTTTTCTTATTCATAACATAAAGACCATAGACCCATCCACCTAGAAACTAAGACAAAAGATGTAAAGTTCATCAGATGTATCAGCGCGATCCTGCGCGAGTATGAGCAAAATGTGTGTACGTGTGTGAATACAGGCGGAAGTGCAACTTTGTTTACAATTCTTCAAAAAAAAAAAAAAAAGGACGCTCTGACCCCTAGCTTCATTCTTCTTCTTCCAGGATGGTTTCCATAGGCGCTACAACGGTCGTCGAGTGACGCCTTGGTGGTGCGTTTTTTGCTGCGGAGGACGATCGTGAACCAAAAAGAGGAGTCGAGAAAGAAGAAGAGAGCGGCCTTGGTGATGCGGAGGAGGCGGAGATGGCTATCCTAAGTTCGGCAAAGCGATCTTCGTCGTCTTCTTCCATGAGAGTATCGGGTATCTGTTGTTTATCGTGCCATGAAAAGGTGGGTGGTATAGATGTCTTGGAAGACTTCGAAGAAAGGTGTGATGATGGTCGGCATGGTAAGGCGGGTGTGAATGGGACAGTGCATTCGTGAGGGTATATTTCCATGGTGGTGGTTGACCAGGTACGTGTCATTGTGGAAAGGCTGGAGTTGGTTTGAAAGTGGAAAGAAAGAGATGAGAACGCTTATGCAAAGTTGAACAATTTTATGCCGGCTTTTTATCCGCAGCAGCAGTAGTAGCAGCAGTGAAACCTTGTGAAGGGGCTATACTCTTTGTGTATTGACCGGGCCCGGAGACACCCGTTCCGTAAACCTGAAATAAGAAGGGATGGCATCAGAACTATGCCATCATTGATTTCGTAAATATAGCGTATCATCTTCTTTTTTCCAAACATGCTGACATGCGACCCTGTGTCTCTTAATGTATGGCTTCTCTTAGGTTCCATACGCAAGCGAAGACACAGTATTTTCCCAAAAAGTCTTTCCTACGAGAACCGCTTCTTCTTTATTCGCACGAAGTGATACATGACCCCGTGGACATGTCGTGATAGACAACGAGGTGCACATGCGTCAGAATGATAAGAACGACTGGCTCGGTTTTGTCTCTTATTTACCCTTTAAGGACTTAAACTGACCCCTCAAAAAGTTGAACGCCGCCCACACAGCTTTTGAGCACGCTCCGCCTCTCTATGTTATGCGTGCGAGCGCGCGCACGGGCGGGAAGTGGGATAAAGATAGTCGAAACTCGTGGAGGAAATGAAATCCGCACCCACGCGTGCTTCCAAGGGTTGATCTGAGTTGCTTGTCTCTTTTGTAAGACCGACATTTTTTTTCTTTTTACATTATATTTTATGCATCTCTTTACTAAGAGCGATGGCTGTCATTATTGCCTTATTACTGCTCCCGAGGAGCAAGACTTTCCCTGGGAAGCAGCACACGATTGAAAAACCTGTTACATGTGAAACACGAGCGTCAGGGTACTGTAGGTGGAATGCATGGTCCCCACAAGTCGAATTTCGGAGGCGAGCATTTTCTATGACAAAGTAAAAGCTAGAATGGGCAGTAGTCATGACGTTTGACGTTTGTTGATCAAAAAGGACATAGATCGTGAAGTTCACAAGCCAAGACTATTTCAGCACGGCGGTGAAGGATGATTGATGATTGAGAAATGCTCTAGACGTGTCACGAGTCCCACCGTTTCGCTGTGTATGTGTACGGCAAGCGTGTGAAATCATCGGTTTCTTTGTTCCAGAATGCACAGAATATTTTAGGATACTATTCATGCAGTATCTTTATTCTGTCTAAAACGAAAATGTAGTAAGTTTGACGCAACCCTAGACATATAAGAGATCGAACAATAAATGCGGAAGAAAAAGATCTTGGTCCGCAGAGAAATATTGACATGATACACCATGATGGTGTGGATGATGCTCGTGTAAGGAAGGCGTAATATGAAGTGGGATGGGGGAATATGTACACGTGGAACGGTCTTTCTCGATGTGTTTTACCGGAACATGCGAAGGTAAGCCAAGAACAAGGCGCCAGCACCCGTTATTGTACCTATTCAAAGAGTTACGTCAGCTACTAGGCCGTATTTGTCTGATGAGTAGTTTTTACCAATCATGTACTGCAGGATCTGGAACTTGATAGATTCCATCTGGGTCCTCAGACCAGCGATCTCACTCTCGATGCGAGTATCTGTTTCTTTGATTTTGATTTCTTGTGCACTGGCTTCGTCACGGATCCTCCCTTTTTCTAGGTGAAGGTCAAGACGCACATTGGCCTGCATTCGGGTTATCTCTTCGCGCAGTTTCTGACGCAACTTCTCAATCTCGCCCTCCAAGCGTTCGTTCTCGGCTTTCATCATTGTAAAATCGTTCTTCTCGAGCAGCTGGATCTCTGACTTTAGATGTGCAAAATCGACCTTGTAGGTGTAAATAGTCTAAGTTGCTAGGTTAACGACGGGTACTCGTGTTCTTCTTTGTTTCACTTGCCTTTTCCTGCTCTGCCTTGGATACCATGCCCTTCGTCAAGTCGGTCATACTAGACAAGCGTCGTTCGCATGAGAAATAAGAAGCGACGATTAGACCATGAACTAAAAGTACCTTTCCGAAATGACTTCACGCAACGAGGCCATGATGGCCTCACTTTGCTCTCGGCTGAAACCTTCTGCTTCTAATCGTTCGACAAATTTGAAGGTATCGAAATGGTATCCAGACAGAAGGCGCGCATGAACGAGAGGAGAAGCATTCAAGATGGAGCGCGTAGGCTGTCGAAACGCATTCCATGCATTCCAGTGGCCTAGGGCTATGAAAAAAGTGAACAAAGTGAATACAAAGAAGTTACCATGACAGGCAATGGTTGTACCTTGACGACCATGAGCGGCAAACATGTTGAGAAAGAGGGCAAGGTCAAACTGCCTCACACACAAAATAAAAACTCAGCGTCCACGCTTGGTG
Source organism: Syncephalastrum sp. PYS2702 (assembly GCA_023630325.1). Lineage (NCBI taxonomy): Eukaryota > Fungi > Mucoromycota > Mucoromycetes > Mucorales > Syncephalastraceae > Syncephalastrum > Syncephalastrum sp. PYS2702. The sequence continues at coordinate 101,725 of JAMAMT010000029.1, read as the reverse complement.
TCGACCCGCCCTGAAATTTGTGTTCTACGAATGCTCATATTGGATATCTGTATCATGCGCCTGGCCCGAAATACTGATGCGTATGCCTAAATTGTGAGGATCCATGTCGATCAGGAGCACTTTATAATTGGATTCATATGCTGTGCCACGCAATTACTTGCAAAAAAAAATACGTGCCTTAAACTGGTGTGCCTCAAGTTCTTCTCATCTAATATGAGCCTCTTCGTTCACTTGACCACATGGGCAGGAAATAAGGTGGATGGGGTTTGTATTTATTTTTGGGGAATCTGCCGGAGCTAAGCAGAAACAGGTGGCGACTACGGTTACTATGCAGGTTTGCCCTCCTGTTGCTAGATGATGCTATACTGTATTGTCTGCTATTGTGTATGTGTACAGGATGTTGACGCACATTATTATTCAGCAAGCCGCGTCGGACAACGATATTTCATCCAGTTATTTCCGTCTGTGTGTGACGTAAGTGTGCGAGCGGCATCGAGTCTTCATTGTTTTTTTATTCCTCACTCTCGGTCGAGGCCCCAAGTAGGGACACGGCAAGCAGTCCAGATCATCATTTTGCTCATGACCCCTGTCAACTTCCCTTCTGTTCAAGTTTCTCTTTTTTTTTTATTGTAATATCAGGACAAAGTCCGGTACCTTGTTAACGGTCAAGTGGAAAAATAAAAAATTGGGCTAAACGGTGTGGGGTAACGAATGGCGCGAATCTCAGAGAGAGCAGGCGTAACATCGAAAGTAAAATAGCGGCCAATGCGTTGCACGTGAAAAAAAAGTGAAAAAAAAGCAGTGGTTCCGCATGCACATTGCCCCAAGTCTTTTGTCCTTTTTTCTCCTTTCCCTTCAGTTGCATTTTTCAGTTTCTCTTTTTTTTTCTTTCTGCGCTTGCAGTATCTTTCTTATCTTTTCTCTTCTTTTCCACTTCTCCAACTGCTTCATTCTTGGCAGCCATGGCGCAATCGCACTCGTCTCCCATGTCCATAACTCAACTATGCAACAGCGGTAATGAGGAACACGATCACCAACGCCAGCGTCGTTCCTCAGCCATCAGCTCGACAAGCTCCTCGTACGACTATCATCCTGATCCTGACGTGCAGCTTGCAGCTGAAGCCCTGGGCGATATGGCAAAAGGTAATCATCAACATCAAAGCAAAGAAGACATAGTTTCGTTTTTGAAACGCACGCCGCACATCACACATTACACTGGACCGGTGTCTCAATTACTTTTGGTAACCACGTGCACTGTTTCATGTAGCCAAGACAACTGTTCCCACAAGCAACATCACCCTCCCACCGCTATCCACCTACGCTTCTGCACCTTCCACCTCTCCAAGCTCACCGCTGCCTACCCCGACTTCGTCTTCGCTCTCCAATCATCGTCTTTCTTTTTCGAGCGAGTCTCCGGCAGACGATGATACGACCTCACAACCACCTCCACATTTCATGAACCGCGTCTCCAACTTTCCTCTCGTCAACTCGGCGCTGCGCGCTTACGAAACAACGAAACAATCGAATGGAGTCGTAAAATATGGAGTGGAGATGGTTGAATCGTTTGCTGGCCCAATCTATGACAAGTTCGGAAGACGGGCCCCATCGGCATCACCCGAGGTACGAAAAAAAGCGGCCAAGTTTGTTGGGGCAAATTTTTTTGATCACTCACACCAATCCTTCTCATACAGCTGGAGGAGCGCTGCCGACAGCTGGCTATTTCCGGTCCCGACCCTGAGGACGAAGCTGCTGTGGCTGCGGCCACGGCTCTCGCGCAGGCATCACTCTCAGATGAGCCACGTGATGGTTTCAGAAGACGGCGTGCCGAGGAGCCACGTGATGACAAAACAGGTAGGCACACCTCGTTAATGAATGCCAATTATTGTGATCTAATATGGCTGCAGTCAAAAAGACACGATCCCGCCCCGCCTCACGCTCAACATCACCCCACCGCCCTTACAGCTTGTCACAAAAATCGACCACGGCCGTGCGACATCACCCGACCCCCATTCCCCGCAGCCGCTGGCAACAAATCGTGATGCATGCCGGCTCCGCGGCTGGTACGACCGCAGCTGTCATCAGCGAAGAGAGTATGAAGTGTCTCCGTTATTGTCTCAGCTGGCTGCAGTATGCGATGCGACACATTGAACAGCAAATGGACATTCTGCGCAATTTCCTCGTCTCGCTTGCCACCCAAGGCTCAAAGAACAAAAAAGGACAATCGAAATCCGACAGTCAAACGGTGGCCGTGCCGTCCTCAGCATCCTCGACATTAAACGCAGTCAAGAAGGAGATTATTGACACGCTTCGCAAAGTTGTCGATGTCATTAGCAAGTATGCTGGCTCCGGTCTGCCGGAACAGGCCAAGGCGAGCGTGCGTAGCTTTATCCTTGCTCTGCCTGGCCGCTGGGCGGCCCTGAACACATCTACTACCACCTCGCCTGTGGCTTCACCTGCCATCGGCCCGCAAGTACATGAAACGTCCATCAAGTTGCTTAACTTTGGTGACGAATCGATCGAAATGCTTGGGTCCGTCTCAGGCGTCTTTTCCGACACTATTGAACGAGCCGAATTGTGGTTGGAGCGTCTACGTGTCGTACGCGGCTCCCAGTCATCTTCTCGTCGTCCTTCTTCTACCAAGCAAAGCCCAGCGGCAGAAGCGACGGAGATGATGGATACCTCGACGTAACAAAGAAACAATGACAATATCGGATAATATACCATTTATTTCCCATTCTTTCCTTCTCTTTCCCGTGCCTCGTCTCCTTTCTTTGATTTCCAAATGGATTTTCCTTTTTTCCCACCCACCCACCACCCTCATTCTCTCTCTGATTTACGCTTGCGTGATTGCCTCCAAACCTATAATTTCCTCTGTACAAATGACCATTTCAAATCGCATTGTTACGCTTATTCGTCACCGTCCTTTAACCCCATATCATATCAATATGCTTTACGTATCCTCCCAATTTTGTCACATGTGCCATGTCCAGACTTACTTGAACTGCATGTTCCTTTACGCAGAAATAAAGCTGTATAGGCTTGTACAGCTCTTTAAAAGGAATATGCAGTCCAATAGCCGCAATGAGAGCATATTTTGATCGTTCCAATTTCATATGAAACTCGAATGTCTTCCCTCCAGCAGAGCAGAAAGGTGCCAGTACGGAAGCGTTTTTGTTTCGCTTAAAAAGTAGCATTTTGGAAGAGCTATATGTTTGTGTTGTAGTGCATTTATTACTTGGTTTTATGCCAGGCCTCTCATGACCGGACTTCAGTAAGTTGTATTTAAATAAGCTGTAGTGCTCATCAACTACGTAAGCGCAATGTGGATGTGAAAGGATAATGTAGTCCAAGGTCTGCCGTCGTGACCATATATTTACTAGGACGAGACCAGCCAAAACCACATACATGTAGCAAATCGAAGACAAAGGTTAAGTCACACCACGCAATACCATCGTATTACATACATCCATTAAGTGCTTTGAGTAAACGTCCTACTACTTGACACTTATAGGATACAGATAAAGAATCCTGACATCGATGGGATTAGTACAAAGTGGTATCGTAGAATGAAGCTGTATGCTTATCTCATTACTTCAATGATTTAAGACTGCAGAATATAACATACCGTATTAATGTACTTTCAGAGATAGATGGCGAGTGATACAACATTACAACGGTCGTGAACAATAAGATGTTATCTATCATCTGTTTCTAGCTTTTTCTAATATATATCTCTACGTGTTATTTGTCGATTATCTTCCGCGTAGCCCTAGTAGTAAACGAGTTCACGTTCCGGCTCAACGCAGGTAAAATCGTCTTTGCGATGGGGAAATTCATATCGTACATACTTTTCCAACAAAATATCCTGTTTATACCGAAGTGAGTTTTCTTGCGCCGATGAGTTAAAACCAGTAGTGTGATGCTCGATAAAGTGTCTATAAAAAAGAGCTGACGTTATTTTTGACAAACAGTTGGATCTAAACTTTCTGGGACACCGGTTCTTGTTTCCCAGACTTAACATGTCTAGGCTCAACTCATGCTAAACTGTGACGATCGCAGTACATACATTGTTCGTGCCACGAAATCGACTCTAACCCAATTACTCTAATGTGTCTGACCCCTACGCTTTTTATTAGAGTTACCTCCCATACCGGTACCGATAGCAGATCGCATTGTACATAGCTTGGCGGAGTGCAACCTAATTATAGGGTATCTAATAGTATTCTATACAGGCGTCTGCATATCCTCGTCAGCTCTCCAGTCGCTATATCAGTATGGAACTGTTTACATGGTAATGTTAAAGATTTCACTTTAAGCAGCTTTATTCCCGGCAAAGTCTGACGAATGAAGCATCTCCTCATGTCTTGTTTTAATATAAATAGATACGGCAAGAAATTGCCTCACGCATATTTTGCTTTCCTTTACCACATCTAACCTACAGAGGAGCGCTAGGTATAATACTGCGATGATGTCATCGACCATCGTCGATTTATTCATGAACGCTACTGTGTCCGCGTTTCTCTCTGATGTTAGCTCTGATTGCATACGAAAAGCTGCCGCCCCACCCCCCCCCCCAAAAAAAAAAAGAACACACATTTATTGTACATATTGTGCGCATGTCAACCAGTCAATAAAGTATGATGCGCGTTATGCGAAGGCAACAGTCTCATGCACCGTGCTAAGTTTAGTGCGGTGCTGCACCGCTCTAAAGGAATTCTGTGGCTCGAAGGGGTTAATTCGACACGAGCGAGCTTACAATTACTTTAAATGTCTGTGAAAAAATCTTCTGCGCTACCACACGATTGAATGCCGCTAATATCTTCCGGAGCGGAATGGACAAGCGCGCACGGACGTTAGTAGGCTCCGAGACCGTCGAAGGTCGGGAAGTGCTGTACTCAAAATTTAAGAAAGCTATCGATACCCTCGATCTGTATGCATACAGGGTCCTACCCTGATTAAAAGTGAAATGCATGCTGGTACGTGCATGCTACATATTTCTTGGCAGCTACCTTTATGAAGACTAAAAAGGTCGACCTGGTCATTTATACGTGATATCATCGCGATCGCCTTAGGCGTCGATGCAAAGTGTGTCGTATGTCAGTAAATACTATATACATCGTACATGAATGTCCAGAAAAAAATTCGCAACACTGTATACTCTGATACCAGCCGGTCTGGGTTTAGTAGGAGATTTGGGGTGGGCTGATGGCGATATTTTGTTGCGTGCGACGTGCATCGGCGTATGACCACTACCCGAAACAGACTAACGCCTTCTAGGCGGAGTCTACCACTTTAAGGTAGACGTTCTTCAAAACTGGGACGCTTCAAGCAAAGTAAAGGCACGCGAAAATGTCATCTGAACATGACAATCACTATCAGCACCCTTCATCAGCACCTTTTGCGTACACCCTTCCTTCAACACCATGTCAGACGACCTCCATGCCATTTTGATGCAGCATGACAGCATACAGAATGGCGTGGTACAAGCACCCGTACCGCTCTTATAGTATAGAGTCTATAGTTTCTAGCCTAATGTCTAAACGCACGTAGGCGTTGTGATGCTGCGTACGATGCAGGATAACCTTGAGGTATCATAGTACACTAGTATTCCGCTATTTCTGCCTTAATATGTCCTACAATAAAGACCCAACACTGTCATGCTTTACATAAAGATATAAAAGAGCGGACAAGCAGATGCTGCGAGAGGAGTCGGCTTGCGCGCTTCATTGTGTCCTGGGCGTGGGAGGCCGAGGCGATCGTCCACGATACGCGTGCTCCATGTGTGCGGACCGGTATCACTGAGACATGAGGATGGTGCCAACCTAAAATTATTTGTGCTGGAGAGAAACTTCGATGATCACGCCAATTTAAGCTTTCTATCAATTTCTAGGCTTTTCGAGAGTCTATAAATGGATAGCAAGGGAAAGCGCAAGCACCTGACAACCTGTAATAGCATGCAATGCTGCTATCTCCTTTCGCCTGTACACACCCATAATACCAAATGTCACTTGTCCTGCCCGCCGTTCCATTGGATCCTAAATGTATTAAACTGTAATGGTGACAAGTGGTATCGGAACAAAATATGTCTGTGACCATCCTTCTTCAACATTGCCTGGGCCTGCAACTATTTCTTTCGCTTTCTTCATTGGATAACGAAGGCCGTCGAAACTGTCACTGAAATGGCACCAGCTCCTGGCGGGCTTTTTTTTGTGGTATGTGATTATATCAGAATGATTTGACCATGTAAATACCGATAGCATACATACATAATTTTTTAAGTAGAGAATGAAAACATACAATATCGAAGAGTGAGAAAGTCTCCTGAAATAACACGAACTTGCTGGATTTGGTATTTTCTTAGCAGCTGGTCGAAGCATGCTATCATCGAGATGATGGCTATCTTTTGCTTTTTGAATGGGGGGGGGGAGAGCAGAAGATAAAGAATGCACGTAAAGAAGGGGGACACCATGTAGCCTTGGTTGATCTAGTCCCTACAGGGTTAAAACCATAGGATCGCGAACTGGTGTAGAATGAACCAAAAAGTTGGAGTATTTCAGACCAGTTATTCGGACAGTTGCGGCATGAAGGAGAGATGGCATCATTGTGCTCTGTCTATATCCCGATATGGATTAGCCTCGATGCAGCAACCTTAATGAAGCAAAGTTAATTTTTACATAACATCATTGCAAAAGCTAGGGCGCGCGACGACAAAATATTTTTATCATTTTTTAGCTTCATGGTTGATTTATTTACAAAAAAGGTATTGGATGCAATGGATTTTCACAAGGCTTGTTGGGAAACGAGCTAAAATATTGTCAATGAATAAAAAGAAATGGTTTGGCAAGAGAAAAGGGATGATAACAAAGGGGAGGATAGGGTTGGGTATTATAAACATGAGAGAGATATTTTTTTCCGGAATTGAGGTATGAAATCACTGTGTTTTTGCCACTAGCGATTCGCAGACCTGTCGCAACGCTTTGTTGTCGTCGTTCGCACGGGAAAGCTCGCGTTGGAGCGATGCGTTTTCTGCAGAAAGTTCGGCCAATTTCTGAGCCATAGCACGCATGCTAGCTTGCTTCTTGGCGCGGTACTTGGCGGACGCAATCTTGTTGCGGTGTCGTCGCTCATCGAGAGAAGCCGAGTTGTGTTTGCTTGTGACAGATGACGGCGAGGAAGATGTGGAAATTGGGTATTTGACTTCGGAATAGGTAGGAGAGATGGATCCCGACGACGAGAAAGAGTCAAATGTTGAGTCGGGCGGCGACAGCGGCTCCGGCGGAGGGGTGGAGGGGCCTACGATGGCATCGATCGACATGCATTTCTGTGCTGACATTTTCTCGCTGTGTTGGTATGTGTTTTGACGTATGTGTGTAAGTCGAATGTTGAACGTTGAAAAAGATGAGGGGCTTGGGCCAAAAATTTGAGTCTCTTTTATATGGTGGAGGCGCGCGGAACGGGCTTTCTGATCTTTTTACTCTTCATGGTGATACTGGGTGTCTGCTAGATGACATCAGTATTTCCTATTTAGGTGTGGCAGCCTTAACTTGGACTGTGGACCGTGATCAGTGCGACGCACACAGGACACACAATTGTCGTATGTCCGTTACTCCTCCTGTCAACCTGATATCATTAATCATCCAGATTGCAGTTCTGGCTCACTCAAACCTTTTCTTTCGATCTGGAATGGACACCCATTCGAGGAAAGTGCCATGACTTTTAAGGAAATAGTGACATTCTTATAATTGTTTCATCATCCATCAGCAACAAAGAGCCAAGCAGATGCTGCGCATAAACGAAGATAAAAGAAAACCTTCCACCCTGAAAAGAGCTGTGGAGTACGAAAGCTTGTGGCGCCACACATAAGACTAAATGTTGGGGTGCTCAGCTTCTTCATTGGGCATACAAAGTCCTGCCTCACAGCATCCTCAAGTGTGCTGCGGAGTGATCGTCTTGGCGGAGACGAGGCAAGATGGTGCTGGATTTCACTAGAAAGAGCCCTAGGTCTCCCTCCTCGTTGAATGCATACACCAAGGGTACATATGCTCTCGCATAGAAAAAGGTGCAAATTTCTCGAGTTTAGGAGATCATGGATGAATCATAGGCAAAACCTCCACCCCCCCCCCTCTTCCCCTAGATTTCACCCAGGTTGGACGGACCCTCTTCATACCCTCCTGCTTGACAACAAGGCAGGTTACCTATTTCATTTTCTGCCATATGATCTTTTTGCTGGGGGGTCGATGTGGTAATTATAGTACCATTATTGTTTCTGTTTGACGAAAACGAATGGGACGGAGCATAAGTAAAAACGACAAATAATGACGACAGGTGTTTCTGTTCTTCTCCAGGCTCCCCATAGAGCGGGTATTGTTAATATTATTTTTGCAAGGTCATCCACGGAAATTTTGGCATTTATCGACGTTATCGAGCTCCTTGATAAGTCCCATGATGAGAGAGTTGGAAAAGCCATAGTACTCTGGGCCAGAGATGGCGTTTGCGGCCTTTTTACCGCGAACGGCATTTGCCCGCTTTGTGACGACGACCCATGCGCCTGAAGGGGTCCTGCTCTCGATGATCTCGTCTGGTGCATCGGCTGCTTGTAGTGTGAACTGTTCAAATCCCCTCAACCGTGTTAGCCGATCGGACGCAAACAGAGCCGATCGTCTCCGAGACGATTATTATAGCATACCAAAGGAGATTGCCCGCCATCCTCCACCCGGCACGTGTACGTGGTATAGCTATCGGGATTGAGCATGCTAAAATAGGTCCTGCGGTTTGAATGCACCCCAAGAGAACAAACAGAGAGAGAGGAATCAACACTTAGGAATTGGTGCCTTGGTACCAGAACAATTTGAGATGTGAATTACCGCTCAATGGTGAATCCGATAGGCCAGACATAACGATCATTGTGGTAGGCGGGTCGATCATATTCGACCTCTCCAAGGCTGATCAATTTCATGGATGAGAATTCAAAGGGCAAGAGCACCTTGCCATCTGCGTCTCTTGGTACTTCCTTTGGATTGCGCCGAGTGGCGCGTCGTTTCGAGACAGGCGGTTTAAGGTGATCAAGGTCTATTATTTGGCTTTGTTGGTGGGTTTACGTGTGTTTTTCTTCTTTTTACCCATTGCTATCGTATCATCCTCATCCGCTAACTGATCCACTTCCTCATTCTCGTTGTTTTCTTCTGTATGTTCATCCATCAATTCGTCTTCGTCTCCGTCGGCCATCGTCATGTCACTAGTCGTCCGTTGTACACTGCGCTTCGGCTGGGGTTGCTTCTGCTGCTGTTGGAGTTGTTCTGATCCGCTTGTTCGTCGTCTGATAGCAAGACGAGCCTATTAGCGCACAGGTACACGTGAAACGCGAAGGTCCTTTTTGTTTCTTTGACAATACCTCGTGCTTTGGCCCTTGGACGTGCGTGAACCATATTTTTCGGCCAGAGTGACAGCATATGAATGCTCCTGTTTGCGTCATAAGAATATTAAACAAACCGCAAGGAGGACGAGTCCCTGAAGTTATCACTTACTGCCTTGAGCCTAATCATGGACAATTTGATCCGCCGGAATGTCTCCAGGGGAATCGTTACCGTTTCATTCTCTGTCTGCGTTGCGACATCCACTCCTCGGATTGAGGGGCTCTTTGAAGTTCGTCTTGTTGCTGGCATGGACGCGTTGGAGATTAAGAGTTGAATAATTCGGCTGAATGACCGAAAAAAAAAGTGGAAAAAAAAATTGCGTCGCGACTCGGTTCGCCCACAGAAATCATCGAACAGTCGTCTCGTGTCTCACAATATAATAGTCTACCAATCTCTAACCTGTTAATGTAGTAGCCTTTTGGGTACACCGTAGTGGTGAAATAAATTATGAATGTTATCGTATGTTCATGCACGCGCAATATCAGTTCTGTCCTAGATTATCCATCCTCATTTTATCGAGCTAGGGAAAGATGACAAAATGGCCTTCGGCTTCGCGACAATTGTTATGGTTTGTACAACCGATGCGCACGAGTACAGGGCCATCTTACTTTATTTTCACCTACATTTTCTACTGCAAGGGCACACATTTAAGATGATGAGACATACTTTGAGAAACGCACTTTGTCGGACGAAAGCAATAAAAACATCGCAACGCATAGTAATGGCATAGTAGGGTACTTTCCCCCCGCGTTCGGACACCGTTTGTGTAGAGGTGTGCGAATGGTACTCTCTTGTTTCCTTTTCTTGCTTTCTGTACACATTTTCAGAGATATCTTTATCGTGTCGTGAATGTGCTAATAAAGATGAGCGAAACCCCGTCTATGGTTTATCTTCTGTATTAGATTTACTATACTACATTTAGACATTTTTTGCCTCAACTTGCTCTTCATAGGAATACTGCACTATTTCAGTACTCAGTCAAGCAGGACCACAAGAATCGTCTACATAAAAAAGGAGCTAGTCAATATCATATACTGACACATTAAGCCTACGGCATGTACTCTTTCGTTTTTGACTCCATCAAGATACCGATCGATCTCGATCTCAAGGAAAAAGGCAATAGAATCGAATTACCCTTCATAAGTCACAAGATTTAGCTTAGAACATTCTTCACGATATATTGAATCTATCGGTTTCTTTTTGGATCCTTTGCTATGTCATTATGAGTTTTAGCTTTTATTTTCTCTTTCCTTCAATATGTATCCATGACGCAACAGCAAGGAATGTTTTTCGTCAGATTTACGTACGAATATGGTTTCGTTAACGAGCCTTCACTTCGCGTCTTGTGAAATGCACTTCTCTCATTGCTTGTGAACGCATTACCAGTTAATATATGGCGTATATGAGTATGGTGGATACTGATTAGCATGCTGCCGCTGACTCGTCTTCTTTTCCCATTGATACTAGCATAAGCGTAGGCATAATAGAATGCATTTACGAATCTATTATTTGCTTTGTGGAATATAAACATTTGGCATAGAGGTACCTTGTGTACGAAGGAAATAGGTTTGCAAGACTCGTGTTACATTACAAGAATGAGGGCAGATCAATCGTTATATGAAGAAGTGGGGAGTGCAGCATGGAAAAAAAGAATGGCGTCATGAAGGGTGAGCAGTGTTTGCTCATACAGGAACAATATAGTATAGATATCGTGAGCATGGACACCCGATAGACCCCCATTACATTGGTATTTCAAAGTTTCTCCTTTCGCAGATTATATGTTAAATGGTCGAAGTGAGCCTACAGCTGTGACGCCATGGGCCAGCAACTTGAAAGCTAATGCGTCTTGATAAGCAGCGCAAAGATAGAAGGTTAGATAGCAAAATGTATGGCGCAGTATGATTATGTGGCGAAGTTGAGTCAACTAGACGGGTATTGTCATTTTGTGTCGAACAAATAGAATAAGATTGGGGAAACCATGGCAAATTACCGTACAAGGAGAAGGAGGAGGTTCACAAGAGACAAAGGAGTAGAATGCATCTTTTGGGCGAGAGAAGCTTGCATATATTATTTGCGTTTCAGACTGACGTCACGAGAACCTATCACCAACGACTTGTCGCCTAGAGCGTGCGGTTGTCGGGGAGGCAAAATAAGGCAATCGCTCCTCTTTGGACGAGCGCTTTGAACCACCCAAAACGCTACAACGCGCCGCACGAAGAAACTTGTTCAACCCTCCCACTTACACTGGCTGCGAAAGGGACTCGACCAGTTTTACGTGTCTCGTAATTGCGGTTTCAGTCATGGATAGATTCTTCTCGTCAACCGCTGATCCAGTATACGGTAAGAGAAGAAACAGATAGAGAGAGGCGGTTTTTACTAACGAGAAGCTTTGGTGGAATACTCCAAAGATGACGAATCCCAACCCAGCACGGGTAGCTCTCTCCAAAGCTGGATTAGCTGGTTCTGCTCATTATCAGGCAACGAATACTATGCTGAAGTGCCCGAGGAATTCATCGAAGACGATTTCAACCTGACCGGTTTATCAGCGATCGTCCCCTATTATTCTGAGGCCCTGGACATGATTCTGGACGTCGAGCCAGAAGACATTGAGGATGAAGACGTGGTGGGCGGAGGAGGCGCTGTACCGGGCTTGACCAACTCGACCCCATTAGAACAGGAAGACGAGTCTGAAGAAGAGGAAGACGACGGTTTCTGGAAAGAAAAACCGATCCCTCGCCGACACCGCGAACGTGTGCACCCAAGCGTAATTGAACCCTATGCAGCCATGTTGTACGGTTTGATCCATCAGCGCTATCTTTTGACTCGCAATGGTTTGCGGCTCATGGCGGAACGCTACGCCTCCGAACAGTTTGGCTTCTGTCCCCGCGTTTATTGCGGAAGATGCCCCGTTATCCCCTGCGGCCGATTTGACGAAGTCGGCAAAGAGAGCGTCCGACTCTATTGTCCTCGCTGCATGGATCTATACAACCCTTCCAGCTCTATCTTTGTCAACGTCGATGGTAACTACACCAAAGCTCTCTATACAACTGCTCTTACTCAAGACTTCTATGTTAGGTGCACACTTCGGCACGACGTACGCACACCTCATGTTCCAGTCCTTTCCTGAACTTCTACGACCACCGCGTAGCACCATCTACCAGCCGAGCATATTTGGTTTTCGGGTCAATGAAAAGTCGCGTGTAGGACCCCGGATGCAGTGGTTACGGATGCGGCCACCAGGATGCACAGTCGACGATGACGAAGAAGACGAAGAAGACGAGCTGTACGATGATGAAATCGACGCAGAGGACGTGGAAGAGAATGAGGCGGATGCCGTCATGGGGTTTGAACATAATGTGGTGGGTAAGAGCCCGCCCTGCTTATTGTTATTATAGTGTTGGGGCGCAACGCATTCATTACAGAAAGAGACTGACCTGTTTATCTATCCATTTATGATACAATAGCCGATCCCATCGCAGGCGGTGGAACAGCAAGAGGATGAACGATTGGCACGACTTACAAATCAAGTCGAAGGGTGGCGTATGAGAGATTCGGGACTCAACTTCTTTAGACGGTGGATATGACCGTACCTGTTCTCCCGTTCTTACCCTTCTTTACCTTCTTACTTGTCTCTCCCCAAACTCATATTTTTATCCCCCCCCCATCCCCTTTTCCATTCATTTGTACATACGATATAATGATGATGCCGTTCGCGAAGTAGAAGTATTCGCTGGATTATCCTTAAATTTGCTATTCATGAGCAGTGGGAAAGACCGACCGGCCCGAGCGCGCCGAGGGTCCTGTCTATATTTTTCGGAGACCCGTATTTGGGCCCTTTTTTTTTCTTTTTTTATTCTTCTCGTTTTTCTTTCTTCCATGACAACATGAGCAGCTCTCAGGTGCCTACTTCACTTGACGACGACAGCTCTCCGAAGAGCAACGGCAGTGAAGAGGAACTTTCCACGATAGCCATTGCTATTATCGTCATTTGCGTTGTCTTTGGCTTGGCACTTGTGTTGGGCTTCATGTTGCTCATTCGCCGTATGCGTCGGCAGCAAGAGGACAGCCACGACTTTATTCACTTTGACTACCAACGCCGCAAAAAGGTACGCCTGCCGTGGCAAAAGGAGCAGCATGAACAACAGCAGCCGCTCCCACCGCCCGAGACGCACGACCTGGTTTTCTCGTCGATTCTACAACACCCGCCACGACCACCCCCGACTTCGACGCAATCTTTGCATACGAAACACAACAGCATAGACCACCAGGAGGATTCGATGGTTGTCATGTTTGAAGACGGATATTCGCTCGGCAACTGGCAAAAAGAGCAGCAGCGGCAACAGCAACATCAGCATCCGAGTCACAGTCAGAGTCAATCATCTTCTACTTCGCAAGACAGGAACGAGTTGGACCCGATCCTGATGTCGCTGGTTCGACAACGCCAAGATGATTTCGCAGGCTATTATCGGTCACCCCAAACCACACTCTCCTCCTCAACCGATCCGAAAACAAGTGTAGACGTTTCAGAAGAACATCATCGCATGTCTTACCATGTTTGGTGATAGTGTATTATAGTTTCTTGTTTTTATTCCTTTCTTTCCTCTTTGTACATTCATATCCTCCTCCATGTCTCGCCCCTCGTTGTAAAATATACTCTTCCAATTTCCCAATCACAATGCCGCGCATGAAATTGACCCGAGACATTGGTGCGCCGTTAATATTTTACTTTTTTCTGACCCGTCTCCCTTCAAACGAATGTCAGGATTCCCAGACCCGGAAGCGGATCCATTTCAACATTACGCTGCTCAGCACAAGCCAAACGTATTTCTATTTCGTCGTCCGTGAGGTCACGGGGCTTCTATGCTAAACTATTGTGTAGAGCAATGACGTCGATGGCCCCTCTTGGCAGCAGCAATCTGAAGGTGAATCGCCATCGGATCGCGTCATCCGATGGCAGGTACAAACAGCACAGGAGCAGGCGCAGTCCGCCAAGCTTATCCGCACTCTAGGTGAGTGTCCAATTTATTCATTGTTGTCTATTTTTTCAACTTTTTTTTTTATAATTTGCAAACTTTGACCGATGCTTTTTTTAGAGGCGAAACTGGCGAAAGCGCGGCGCGCCTATGGTAACCCATGCCAAAAACGGTAACTGCGCCTTGTAATAATTCACCCGTTTTTGCTACTTTTCTGGGCCTGTTATTGTATGCACAGTCGCCCGTGATACCATAGATCCTTCCTGCCGGTCAGAGTTCCTAGGTGGAAATGAAGATAACTCTTCTGCAGATAATGACGATATAACTGAAGCCTACCAGGATAACCAAGAAGGGCTTCACTTACTGTGGCAGGACCATCACTCCGATCCCGATCTTGCTCCACGCAAAGACGAAGAACAATATACCTCATGGTGGGCTTGGCTTGCTTCTCGGATACCCTGCTGCTGTGGTTCCCACACTGATTGATTGCGTAATTTATAATATAAATAATAATTTGTTCTTTTCTTTTCCTTTTCCTTTTCCCTTTTTTTTTTTTTTTTTTTTTTTTTTTTTTTTTTTTGTGCTGAGAAGGTGGAGCAGTGCGGAAATCTTCGTCAAGCTTTTTCTGAGCTGCGACAGCCCAAATTTTGTCGTAAAGACCATCATCTCCAACGACGCCGGACCATTCACCGATCAAATAACGCATGCTGCAGGCCATCAATTTTTTCGGAAAAAATTATAGAGCTCCTGATCGGCGGGTCGAATCACCTAAACCTGCTGCGTATCGAAAGATGCCAATCATTTCGTCGTCTCCACATATAGAAAAGCCTATATACGAACCTCACCTGCTCGCAGGGCCCGAACACCAGTGAGCCATACCTGTTACATCAACTCATTATGCACGCTCCAAGATTTAACACTCCACCGGCTCTCATTGCGGTATCTCATTTATGTCATAGTAGTGAGCCTTTGGAGAAAAAAGTATAGCATTTTGCAATTTGGTCACACGTCGCCTTTCGTCGGTAGTAAAAGTAAGATATATTATCGAACGCTAACAGCTTATGCGAATGCAGTGGCATGGCTCGAACTTCTCACACACGTGCCTTTTGATCTTCCGGTGTCCATGCTTCGGGGTTTGGCTCATGTTGTGACATGTCTTCTGCACTGCAGGACCTTAATTTATACACGCGGGAAAAGGAACGTAACAAGCAGCAAGGAGATCAGCATTTCATAGACATAGAATATATGACTTTAATAGCGCTTTTTGAAGGAAACTTTGAAGTCCACCATGGAAAGGACACCTGTGTTACCAGTGATGGGTTTGTTTTGGTGGGGCGAACCTTCAGGCAGGCTCCATTCAAACTTGCGCACTACAAAAATCAGATTGGATATCCCATCAACATTTTGAGCCATGTATGACGGCACGTATGATATCACCACTTACAGAGTAGAGGCAGCAAGACGCGCTGTTCAGCAAGAGAAAAGTTTGCGCCAATACACCTGACAGCACATTGTAAGTATGGTCTGATTCTAGGACTTGCTTCTCTCATCAAAGAGCAGCTTCCGAAAGCACTTACTGTCTTGCGCCGTTGCTGAAAGGTATCCAAGCCATGCCAGCACCATTTAATGCAAGCTTCTCTGCTTCACCGCCAGGCAAGAATCGGTCCGGGTCAAATTTTTCGGGATTGGACCAAACACGGGGGTTGTGATGCACCTCGTAGATGTTAAGCATAACGCGGGTGTCTTTAGGAAAGACCATGCCAGCAATTTCCGAGTCTGCGGTCAGCCCGCGCGCTATGACGCCAGTGGCTGGAGGTGCGATACGGAGAGTCTACAATGATAAAGTCAGAATCTCGACGCCTTGCGCCTTGCGTCTTATGGGTTCACCTCCTTGATGATACAGTTGATGTATTGCAAATTTTTGGTTTCTTCTGCGGTTGGTAAGATATCAATGGGCTCATCTCCAAAGGCGGCAATGGCTTCCTGTCGCGCTTTTTCTTGAATATCCTATAACAGGGAAAGAAATGAATAAGGATACAATGTACAGACAAAAAGTAGTGGCTTACAGGATTCACAGCGAGATAGTAAATCGCAAACGTCAAGGCATTAGCCGTGGTGTCATGGCCGGCAACAAAAAAGAGGCAAAGGTTGCTCTTTTTGAATTGGGACGCGCGATTAGAAGCGCTGCTACCTGTATTATTCGTTACTTACCTTCAGCTCCTCGTCTGTCAAAGATCCTTCACCCGCCTTTTCACTTTCAATCATCAAGGTCAAAAGATCACGCTCGCTTTCCTTGATGTCATTGACGTCTTGCTCTTCAATGACCTTGCGCTTGTTTTCAATAACACCGTCAAGCAGTGCCAAAAATCGCGTGAGATCTTCATGCTTGGCGCGCCGGCTGTGGTTCAGCCATAAAAGATTGCGGTCAAGGAAAGGAAACAGAAGATACTTGAAGTCTTGCATGGCCTTGGAAATACGGTCATATATCTGAACCCATTCATTGTTTCGATCTTCAAGTGCTTTGAAATCAAATCCAAATCTAGGGAGGTGGGGGAGGTGACGAATGTATCAGACTTTGGAGTTGCATACCGTAGATATATAGCTTACCCAGCGCTGCCAATGGCAGACAAAGTCCAGCGCGTCATCAAATCATGGAAATCGACGGCTTCATAGTCCACATCAGGAGAATCCATAGCTTTGAAGAGCTTATGGGTCAGCTGACCAAACAGCTCCACGGGCATAGATCGGTGGAAGGCAGGGTTCGCGATCTAATGTCATTGAATATCAGCATTGGATGTTCCAGCCGTTTCTTCCTATCATATGTACTTTTCTATGTTTTTTCCATTCTGCGCCATTCGTAATGACAATATTATCAATGTCGAAAATAAACCTGCCCATGATGGTGCCTTTTATATCATCTTTCTTGACGGATTTGGCGAAGATATCTAAGGGATTGTGCACGCAATATGACGTAAGAATACAGATAAAGCCGTGCGTGAAACATCACTTCAATGAACTGTACCTGTTTTGAGTAGAAATCTCTTAGCCAGCTCAGGCGTGGTGATATGGAGGAACCATCCACCCGGATCATATCGCTGTGCATAGGTGTGACAGGCAACGAATCAATACCCCGCAAAAGCTGCTTTAAATTTGTACAAACCGCATAAAGCCCATGATCTGTTTTTAACGCCTTCGGCAGCGTGTAATTTTGAGAAATATGGGATAAAGGATACCCTAGGTAGCGAGCACGTAGATACGGAAGCGTGCTCACATAAGGCACTTGGCGAAGGGCTTTGGGAGGCTTGAGGATTTTTCGCGTGACAATGTAGACTGTCGTCAACGCGACAGCGAGCCCGATGGACACTTTCTTGTGTTTGCGTAGCGCCTTTTCGGTCTGCCATGTCAACGGCACGACATAGTCTTCGTATAATTGAATGACGGTGTCCATACGAGAGAGGAAAAAAGAGTCGCTTGATCTTGGGACAAGAAACGCAGACGAAATGAACCGAGCTTTTTTATTATTCCGGCTGATTTACTCGGCTGCCGAACTCCGGGTCCGGTCCGTTAATCTAGCCGATTTGGCCGCTGCTTACTTTAAATGGAAAGTTCGCGTCATCCTTTCGAAGCCTCGCTTCCGTTGGGCAAGATTAATAGCATAAGCCTGGCGACTTTCCTCTATAAGACAGCTATAGCTCGCTCTTGTATACGATATAGTATTATTGGGTAGATATACATCTATCATATCACGCAGTTGGGTCCCGCTTTGTACGGCGACCCCATAAATATGAGCCACATCCTCTTTAGGAGGAAATTGATTGACCATGCGATACGGCCGCTTCTATACATTACTAGTAGCTCTTGTTTAGCTAAAATGTGCCGTATTTTCCGTTCTTCTGTCTTGAGGACGGCTTGTCGTACATTCGCACCACCCATAAACAATGTCCTTCAGCCATGGCCCGGATACATATAATCCACATGACACGCAAATAGGTTCTAGACGACCACGAGTCCGAATGGAACTCTTGGCATAAACTTTATCCATCTTCTAAAAGTCATGATTGGCTCATATGCAGTAGACAGGAAGGCTGGTTTGTTCGGTGTTCGATATAATTCATTTGGGGATGGGAAAGGTATATGATTTCTAGCATAGCAGTATCAGAATTTATTACATGTATGCACTATTAAAACGGTATTATGCACGCACAAGAAATTTGCCTATATCGTTTGGAGCACAGGTGTATCTAAGTAGCTTGTGTGGTGACCAGCTTAATATGATAGGCAGAAGTAGCAAGGCTCTGTGGCATGCTTTTCCCAGGTAGAACCCCACAACCCATTTCTAAACAACGAAATCAAACGTCAAAAATCAGAATATATAGCAAGACGGATACTCATTTAGGAGTGTCAAGCAATAGAGGGGAGGTGTTGAAAGGGAAATGTCCGTATGTGGATTAGGACACATTGTCTCGCTTATTTCGCAATGATGCCCCATGTTGCTGCCGCTCTTGGAAAGAATCATCACTGGCAAGGATGCCCCTACTACACTACAATACAATGAGGTGAGCTTATCTAATGGGAAATCCATAAAATAGGATCATCCCAGTTCCATTTGTTTCAGTAAACTGAAACGCGCCGTTATCGCGCTATGCACTCAGTCGCTTTTACATATTACAATGAACCACCCGCGACCTGAAAACATTGAAAAATATACAGGAGCCGAGTCTACGGTTTTCTTTATACAGGAACAATCCATCTCTGCAGCAATGATTTATATGCAAGCGACAACTCTTCTGCGTATGCAGTATTATGCCCTCATAGCTTTGCGACACTAGTTGCTGGAAACATTGTATGATAACGACGACAGCCGCACAATTCGTCGCTCGCGTCGCCGAACGCTGGCATTGTGCTGTGATAGGGGTAATCCATGACCGGCTCCATTGTCGTTGCCGTTATCCGTGTTGCTCCCCTCACCGTTTTCGTAACTGAAAACGTGGCAAAGGTATTAGCTTTTAAATTGAAGTGATGGTTGCCACCCAATTTGCTATTTCATCTTCACCTTTTCCATAAATGTTTACTTTCCGATAACTTTGATGAAGGAAGGTAGGCAACGAAAGAGAACAGAAGCAGCTGTCGTATATAGGAAAAGCCAACCAAGTAAGCAAAGAATAAACCTCCTCTGATATAACCTGAGTTACTTTACCATAAGCATTACGCCGGCTGTACTCAGGCGTGAAGTTGTTTTTGGATCAGTCGTATCAGCCACAGTGCTAAACGTTTTCTTCGTGGCGTCATTCGTTTTTTCTCGCTCCTCTTGCTCGAGACAGGCAATACGAGACTTGAGCGCCTCGTTCTCCTCCAGCAGCCGTCGATTTTCTTCCTCTAGTGCATTGACATGCTCGCGTTTTCGCTTTCGAGAGAGCAATGCGGCTGCCCGATTTTTGATCAGACGCTCTTGACGCTTGGCGTACGCAGCCGCTGCGCCGTCATTAGGGAAGTGGGCGTTTCTGGGTTCGGACTTTATTGGCGTTGTTACGGACGGAACCGTAGTAGGGGTTTTGACTACGGCCTTCGCATGGCTTTCTTTAGATGTGCGCGGCGGTGGGGTCGTTACTGGTGTGGCCGGTGCAATGGGGAGGATAGCTGAGGATGCTGCAGGTGAGAGAGACACTCGCTTCTTCTTGCGTCCACGTCTGTTTTGCTGGTCTTCTCCGGTAGGGACAGACAAGGCAGACGATACGGACGAGGTCGAGGGAGTTTGGTTCTGCTCGTCGCTGCTGTCGTCCACCGTAGATGATGCGGAAGAGGATGAGCAGGGTGAGGAGGGCGGCTGCGTTTGGAAAAAGGCAGCTGGCGCGACGGCAGGCGGTGGTATCGGTATGATGTGATTCGGAATCATCATGGCTGCTGCTGCTGCCGCGGCGGCGCTCAAAGCCGGTCCATGCGCAGGTGAGGCAGGCCAATAGTGATGCAGAAAATCAGACTGCTGGAAGTCATTATGCATCATGAAAGAACGCGGCGGATCCATCGTTGGTGTGTCCCATGCTTTGACATCATTGACAGTTTTATCAGCCGTGGAAGGCTGTTCCGTCCATCCCGTGCCGGGGTGTGGTTCACTCGATAGGCAATCCGCGTTCAGGTACGACATTAAGAGATCATCTTGTTCGTCTTGCAGGGAAGGATCGACCTTGACGCGTGGTGAAGAAGTCATATTGGAAAAATAGCGAAAATATGATGAAGAGCGATGGAAAGGGGTTACTTTTAAAGAAGCAAGTGTAGAAAGAGAGAGAAAGTTTTTCTTAGAGAAAAAGGGACAGGAAGCCGATGTTATAAATTATGGCCTAAAGAGAAGAAATGTAGCCTTAACCGGAACCTCCGGATGGGCCAAGCTATCTGTCAAAAACATATCCGCAAGGAAGACAAAAGAGAGCGAGACCGAGAAGGAAAAAAGGGGGGTAAGGCTCAAACTAGTGCAGGGGGATTATAAGGAGACATTTGCTTTATTAACATCAGCATGTGTGTATGTTTTTACCAAACATAAATGCCAACTACAGTGCTTGTAGGGGCCAGGGCTTTTCGTTCATTTAAGCGTCGATCTCCAGCAGCATCTGTCGATAGGCTTGACAAACCTCTCGGACGGACTGTAGCAACCTTTTCAACTCTGTCAGCATCGGCGACTGAGTCCGAGTGTGGGATTGATCCACAACTTGAGCATGTTTATCCTTGTAAAGGCTAAAAAAACGTCCAAAGTATATAATAAGTCTCAATTTTTTGGCTGCCTTCTAATTTCATGACGAAAACATACACGACTTGATGTCCTTCGGTCGGCTTGCCAGGCTTGAATTCCAAAGCATATACATTACAGACCACATGTATTTCGTGGATACAGAATTCAATCACCAAGTCCTCATTCAGCGGTGGCTCAAAATACTTGAGAAAATATATCATAAGCTCTATGCGCAACAGGATGACGAAAACAGAAAAGAAGGTTCAAGGGGCAACAAAAAATTTTTTTCTTTACCTTTGGGTGGCACACCTTGCATGGGAATAAGCTAGCCTCTCCTGGGTACTCAAAAGCCGACAATGCTCGCTGCACGTATTGACACACGTCTTCGAAGAGCTATACAAACATGCAGCAAAGGCGTGTGCGTTAGATCTTCCGGGTGGAAAGGGTCCTAAAAAAGGACATGCGTGTTTTTTTCCGTACCTCAACGGCTGCTTCCTTGAGAGCTGGTGTTTGCAGCTTAGCTGATGCATCTGTTGTCTGCTGCATCCTTTCTGCCGCCAGGGCAATGTAATTGGCGCCCTGTTGAGCCTGTAGCAACAATGCCAATTTTGTGAGAAAACGACATAACGTTTGCCGAGTGTTGTCCCGAATATATTAAGCTTTCTCGTACCTGCTCGAGAAATATGGGAGCTTTGACCTTGGTTTTGACTGGGGTATCTTGGTGGTAGTTTGGCAAGCGCACTTGAAGCTCCTAATTAAGAGTCATGGTAGCTTAATCCCTGCTAATCTGACATAAGCCATGGGAAATGAAACTTACTGCTTTGGTGATATAAGGTCCATTGAGCGTGATGAGGCCTTTGATGGATTCATTTCTAATAAGAGCGGCATAAGAAAAATCAGAGGGGTTGATTATGGTTGTACAATAGGGAAACTTTACTGGCCAGAAGACAATGGCAAGGCATCCGTCTTTGCTATAGAAAGGCCAAAGATCTTTTATCAGCACACATCTATCTTTTTCACTAGATAGTGTACCTTGCTGCTGCTTCGAGAGCATACAGAGACATTGCTGATTCAATCACAGATGCAAGAACGCGCATCAATATAACCTGAATTGCTGTCATCGTGTCTTACGTTTAATCGTAGTTGAAGATTCTCCAGAATGGATGGTAAAACGTCGTGCAACAGCCAGTGGCGTTGTAGGGACTATTATGGCTTTTGTAAGGCGTTCTTTTCTCTTCTGTCGATTTTTCTGTCGCTTACTGCTGTTTCCAAAACTCTGACTCGCTCGACTTGGTGCATGACGCACAAAGAAATCACGAGGGTGCAAAAATCCCCAATTTGAAGGGTCTTAAAACTTCACACGTAAATGACGCTCGCCTTGTTTTTCTGGTTTAAGGAGAAGCATGGACACTGAACTTGTTTGTATCCTCGTTGCTGAAGACGATTTGCTCAGCTATTCACTACTTCTTTCCTTATCTACACGTGATACCAGCCGATGTCTTCTTTTTTAGCATTTACCACACACACACAAACACTCTTCTTCACTTTTCCTTCTCATAGCATGTGACGAAGTGTAGCACCACATCGTCGCTAACAGCGCTAACAGTGCAAGTTAACTAGGAGCAGACGTTTATCATGCTGCGTTCAAGCGTGATACAAGTTTACGTGGAACTTGTAAGAGTTCACGCACAGGTGATCTGATCAATGATTGTATGTAGTATATTCATTGCCATTGATTTGTCCAATGGCTATAAATGTATGGATCAGTCAGACAATTTTACTGGTGGTGATGGGTATCATTTTTTCCCTCTTACGGAGCCAGGCTGTGAGCAGTAAACGGTAAGTGATTAATGATGATTGAACGGAGCGACATCATTGTTTTAATTCGCTTGCATATTAGCAAAAAATACCATGTACATTCGTACGCTTATTTATCCAGATTTTGCCCAAAAGTGGATTCAGGTCTATACCCATTAATTTTTTTTTCCTCGTTAATCAGATCTTTTACGAAGCTCTGACTTCCCTGAGTACAGAGAGCTGGGGTGCATCCTTTTATTTTCTTTCAATCCAAAAACAATATCGGGCGACAGCAACTTAAACAGAATGAATTATTGAGAGCGTCATAAAAAAATCTGGAAGATAGATATTCAGCATATTTCTCCAGGAACACAGTGTGAACAGTGTAACGTTGGACCCAGCATAAAGTTAGCGCTACAGATTCAAATTCTCGCGGGTAGCACTTTTTCATAAAGCAGAGTTGCTTATGTTCATGGGTCAACCACGCTGACGAACATGGCCCAGCCGAAGGCTTCCTCCTTAAATGGCGCATCCTTGAGGGGGGCTAAAGCCGGCCCAGTGAAATTGCATGTGCGGTAGGCTATAATCATTGTGACAAGCAGTGAGCGAATGATCGTTCCACATTGATAGCGCTTTTTTTCTCTCGCGGCGAATCGGCTGTATGACGATAGTGTGCGACATCTGCTTGTATGTGTGTGTTCTTGCGTTGACCATTCAGGTTGGATTACTTGGTCACGATGAACCGATTTCCACAAATCCCGATGCTGGACCTCAATTGTACACCATGTAATCTGTCACACGTGTGGAATTTACGAAAGCTTGATTCGCACCTGGTGAGAGAGTGCGCGCGCTTTTGCCTGAAGATGGTTCGCAGGACAAGTGGCACAGACTCATATGTCTGTCGATACGCTTATTGATAAAATGGCTATTTTATCGCTTTTCGGGCACCTCCCCCCTTTTTGTTTTTTTTTTTTTATTTTTTACAAATTATTTAGCGGCAGCACCTGTCTTTCACTTATAACAAGCGACAGATCCCTTGTCCTCCTTTCACTCTCTTTCTCGCAACTTTTTTCTATCTTTTTGCTCGCACGCAAGCCAACACATACAATAATGATGCCCGCTTTCTCAACGCAGAACGACTACCGCCTCGTGGACAGACGGTCATCGGATGAAAAGAAAGTCGAAGAGCGGCGTCTGCTCGACTCACCCTCCGGAAGCGAGTATGATGAGGAACGCACTCTCGAGGGTCGATCCAGTCAAGGCGACGATGACGCCGATGCCCGGATCCCACACAAGCATCACAATCACACGCACAGCTTCAAGGGTCATATCGAAGAGCATTTCGACCGGCCTGAGATCGTCCGCGACATAATTCTCGGCCTGTCGGACGGTCTGACTGTCCCATTCGCCCTGGCTGCCGGTCTGTCAAGTCTGGGTGATACTCGAATTGTCATTTACGGTGGTCTTGCGGGTAAGTACCAGGATCTTGTGAAGAGAAAAAGGGGGAAAGGGTGCCCTGAGAAAGGCCCCGATGGAGCACACAGAAGTATTTGCATAATTAACGCCACACGGGATAACGAACAGAGCTGGTGTCGGGTGCCATTTCGATGGGACTGGGAGGATACCTGGCCGCCCGGTCCGAGGCAGATCATTATATCACAGAGCGCCAGCGTGAAGGTATGTAACCTATTAAACAAAAAATTGCCTTTTCCAGTCCTATTCATTTTCCGAATTTGTAATTTTCTGCAGAGCGAGAAGTGGAACTGTACCCGGATGAAGAGGAAGAGGAAATTGTGGAGCTCTTTGAGCCTTATGGTTTGGATCGCGCCTCGATGGAGCCGATGCTTGCCAGGTTCCGGCAAAATACCCAAAAGTTTGTTGATTTTATGATGCGCTTCGAGTTAAACCTGGAAGTTCCTGATCCCAACCGTGCCTGGGTAAGAGCAAAGGATGATTCTCGGTCCAATGGATTCCTTTCTGAAACCCGTGTTTTCGATGTGTAGATCTCTGCCCTGACTATCGGTCTCTCCTATCTGTTTGGTGGCTTAATTCCCTTGATACCCTACATGGTCATGAGTAGCGCAAGCAAGGCCATGCTGACCTCGGTCATAGTAACTTCGGTGACGCTGCTCGTCTTCGGTTATGTCAAAAGCATTTACCTTCGTCCAGCACAAGCTATTATCGGTGCCCTACAGACCCTCTTCATCGGTGCTGTTGCGGCCGCATGCAGTTACGGTATCGTCGCCTATGTCAATCTCAGCAGCCCTGAGCAGGAAGCAGCAGCAGCAACAGCAGCAGCAGCAGCAGCGGCTTCTGTAGTTCCATCATAAACAAAAAAGAAAGGGTATATAATAGGCCTCTCAAGGGCGTGAAGATCTTTTACTTTTTAGAATTTTAGTGTATCATAAAGAAGTACATATTTGGCTGGACCATTCATGTTGTTTGTTTTAGAAGATGTGTAACCGTCGATCGACTCAAAAGGCCCATTGATGGGTTTTAGCTTGGTGCAGAGATAAAAGAATGTTTTGCTGAAGAAGGATAGGCGGTCTTTTTTTCTGCGTTTCGGTCGAATGGGTCTTGGCACCCAAACCAAAGCGGGTATTTCAAAAACCGAAGCGTCTATTTCATTTGCACGCTCGCATCCCGTTCGTTCGTTTCATTTTGTTGTTGTTCATCGATATCTGCCGCATTCATTTCTCTTTCTCTTCCTCCTCCAACTTCATTTTTTTTCGTCGTCAGCGATCTTTATGCGCCCCTGGCAAACGAGAGGCCTGTTTCTCTTTCTTGCCGTCTTACACTGTTGCACACAGCATGTCTCGTCCAGTTATTTATGCGTCAGGCACCTGCAGAATTCACCATCATCCGTGCATCACCATGTCGTGAATTGCAACGAAGGACGACTGGATCGTCGAGACACAAATAGCACACCTACGATCGCGGTTGATTTCACTTGCCTGGCAAGCGATCAAGAGTGTGACCAGGCGAAGAAGACATTCATAACCGCGGGGCAACTGTTGTCCTCTGTGCTCCGCTTGGAAACTCCGATTCACATTAACGCTTCTTACCTATCCTTCTGTGATAATTTTGACGACTGTGGCGTCAGATATAACAATGGCACCCTCAATATTGGTAACGCTAGTTTGTCAGTACTTTGTGCGTGGAAGCTTACCTCAATGTTGGTGGTGCTGTAGGACAAGCATATCCTACCGTGTCCTATCTCATGACGGACCCGACAGACAACGTTACCCGTATGTATCCCCAAGCGATTCTGAAGCAATACATTCACCAGCTGCCGGGGCAGCCCGATTGGACGGCGTATGATATCAGCGCGCAATTCAACAGTGATGTCCAATGGTACTTTGAGGTATGTTTCCGTGGAAATCATCCACATATGTTTCTGTGGCACCATGCCAAGGCCCAGTCACTCACACAAGTCATCATCTATCCCTACGTTTTAGAACAACACCACGACAATAGATGATGATGGCCTCGATTTTTTGCGTACTGTCATGCATGAATTCGTCCATGGTCTCGGATTCGTGAGCGCCTGGAGTGACAAAGAGTATCGACGCTTTGAACGCTTTGCGCCATCATCCGTCAAACAGTTCTTGACACCGATGCCGCTCGACCCGCCGAACGTATTGGACGACGTGAGCTCAAGCGCCGATTCGGACGAGGGCGTGCAACCCTATTACGGCTATGTCGAGTTCCCGCTCGACCGGTTCCTGCATGTCACTCAAACCGGTGTCGCCTTCACACACGTCACGTCCGTGCTCAATGCATGGGGCAACGCGAACGTCATGTTTCAGTCCATGGTCGATATGGTCAACGCCTGGTGCGCGCAGCCCCAGCTGACAGAGCAAGCCGAGGCTGTTTATAACGCGTCAACGCAGGCGCGGGGTGTGTACGCGAGTTTGCCCGGCGTGGATGACACCTTGCTCCTCGAGACCACATTCAGCCCATTCGCCTCGGGTACGACCCTTTCGCACGTGGACCATGCAACCTACAATGCCACAGCAGACTATCTCATGATCTACGATAGCCCGCGCGGGGTCGCCTTTGATGCCATGATTGCCCAGTATACCGCCCCGATTGGCCCGCTGCTCGTCCGTACCTTGGCCAGTTTCGGCTATGCGCTTCAGGACGGATATAATGGTACGACGCTTCGCCCACAACTGACCTTTTGGGATCCGCCCTCTGACCTAGTTGGCACCACTTCCAACCCATCTCCGGCCGTGAGTATCCATGCGAATGGCCCAGCTAGCATACCCTCTTCATCGTCTCTGTCTTCATCTTCATCCACATCCTCTGCCCTGTCCAGCCTGTCCTCCTCCAACTACATCACATCCGCTCTCTTCTCTGCTTTTGTCATCATTATTTCCCTCTTGTAATCATCCATCCCTATCTGGTTTGTAACCCATACGCTCTGTCTATTATAATCTTGTACAAAACCTGTTCCCTTTCTGTTTCTCTTTCTTTTATCCTATTGTTTCTGCATATTAAAATGATCTAGAGAAATACGGCTACGGCGGCAGCTGCTGCCAGCAGCGCTCCGCTGGTAACTAATGTGTTTGCTTCACTCTTCTTGTCGTCCTCGGGTTTGGCATCCTTTTGTTGCACATCTTGCTGCTCGGCCTCTTCAATGACCTTTTGATCAATCACATTTTGGCCGTCATGATAGCCTGGGGAGTTAAACGAAAACTTGTCTGCGACGTACTCGGTGGAAGAAGCGCCTAATATGACACATGAGTATGTAAATATCCTACTGGATTCAGAAACACATACTCTTCTTGTACGGCTTAGGATCATTGAGACAACCATCCAGACGAACCATAGTGTAGCCTTCGTCAGAGATAGTGTTGATCGTTTTAGGTATGCTTGACACAGTCACTGTGCCCGGCATATCATACTGAACCGAGATAAAGGAACCTTTCGCGTCATAAGTCTCCTTGTAGCGCTGGAATGCGCCGCGATAGACATCTTCGACCGGCTTATGCAGGTAATCTTGACTATCCAGGTTGTAACCAACGAGAATGAAACCTAGCTCCTTCATAATGTTTTCCGTGCGGGTGTCCTCCGGATTGGTAAAGTGCAGACGCACATACTTGGGAGCCACTTGAATCAGGGACTGGATGATATCGGCGTCCTTGATGATATCGTCGCGCAGTTCTTTATCGGTCAGGACGGACGAGTCGTCGTTCTTGACACGGTAGGTCATGCCAATAAAATGGCCAGCGTTATATGTGTTTTGTACGACCATGGCGTATTGTTGCGAATACAACCTGGCAAAAAGAAGTAAGTAG
This sequence comes from Syncephalastrum sp. PYS2702, assembly GCA_023630325.1. NCBI lineage: Eukaryota > Fungi > Mucoromycota > Mucoromycetes > Mucorales > Syncephalastraceae > Syncephalastrum > Syncephalastrum sp. PYS2702. Next base: position 73,518 of record JAMAMT010000029.1, on the reverse strand, counting down.
GGGCGCCCCAGTCGAGGAGGGAGACTTACCAAGAGGCATTGACAAAGAATGTAGCGCGCGCATCTGCGTGGTTCAGCTGACGCACAATGCCAGCGGTAGCATCGCTGGGCCCTTCGCTCTAGGTATGACAAACAGATGAGAACCCATCCTGTCGGATGCTTTGCTTCGTTGTTGTTCGCTTACAAACGTCAAGGCGATTTGTCCTTGGGTACGGCAGCCTGTCACTTGGGGCACGGGCGGCTGCGGTGCGGACGGCCCTTTGGCATTCAAGACCTTGGTCGGTGCGAGTAGGTCCTCCTCTGCGGTGCTGTTTGCGCTTTTCTCGTGGTGCTCCATGTCTTCTGCATTCGTACCACCGTCTGGAATAGTAAGTCGATGAGAATAAATATTTCCGAACTATCATGGTTATGCAACGTACTCGAGTGACGGATAATGGCATCCTGGTTGCCAGTCAGGCGTGCCGTGTCTTCGTCGATAGGCAAGGCGCTGGTGTCCGTGTTGTTTGTCGTCGTAGTGTTGCTGATATCAACCGTGCCGAGACGCTGCTCGATGGCGGAAATATCATGCTGTTCTGCGTGCGAAGCACCCGAGTGCTCACAACGGGCAAAGTTGTAAAATAATAATGTCGCGATTAATGTGGGAAGGCCTGACGAGGTGTAAGTACGTCTTTATTCAGGAAGTAAGAGAAGTGAAATAGTTTTACCCAGTCTCATCGTAGTAGCCGAAGCAAGTATGTGTACGAAAGAGAAAAAACCGAAGGAGCAAAATGATCTCTAAATTACTATTTGTAATGCATATGTAGGTGTGCAAGATTTGGTTATATGCGCATGTAAAAAAAAAAAAAAAAAAGACAAACGAGGGGAAAAAAAACCGCCGAGCAATCATTCTTTCTTGTTTTGTTGTTAGATGTATCTGACATTGGAGATACGCGGGCCAATGTCATCATCGTCGTCGTCACGGCGACCACGTCGCGAGCGTCCTCCTCCACGTCGTGCAAAACCTCCGCCAGGCGGGGGTGGGTTCGCCTTGACGTAGTCCGCCATGTCTTGAAGCCAGTCGGGCACGGTCTGCTTGGCTTCCTGGAGAAGCTTCACCATGGCCGGGGCAAGGTAGCGGTTGCTGCGCATGAAGAACGCGGTGGCCTGGCCAACGTTACCCGCACGGCCGGTACGGCCAATGCGATGCACGTAGTCATCAATGTCGGATGGTAGGTCAAAGGAAACGACGTGGGTCACGTTGGGGATATCGAGGCCACGGGCAGCGACGGCCGTCGCGACCAGGACAGGCGAGGTACCGCTTCGGAAAGCCTGCAGTGCCTCCTCACGTTCTGGCTGCGTGCGGTCACCATGGATAGAGGTCGCTGCGACCCGGTTGTCTTGCAAAAACATGCATACGGAGTCGGCCATGCGCTTGGTTTCGACAAATACCAGCGTCAATCCCTTTTTGCCATCAGCTTCCAGCAAATCCAGCAGTGTGCTGCGCTTTTCGTGATCCTCCACTTGGATGATGTTTTGAGTGATATTTTCTGACGTGGCACCGACACGGCCCACGGAGAGGAAGATATACTCGCTGAGGAAGTCGCGTGCCAGTTGTTGTATATCGTCAGGGAATGTCGCCGAAAACATGAGCGTCTGTCGCGCGTTCGTACCGGGCATATCTTCTCCTTCGACAATGCGTCGGATTTGAGGCTCGAAACCCATGTCCAGCATACGGTCGGCTTCGTCCAGGATCAGATAACGCACATTGGCAAGCGAGATGCGGCGTCGTTCGAGGATATCAACCAGGCGGCCAGGGGTCGCCGCAAGCAAGTCGCATCCACGGGCAAGCTGACGCAGTTGGCCGCCCATGTCGGCACCGCCATACACCACGCAGGGACGCACAAATGACCGATACGTGAACTTCTTTGCTTCTTGATAGATCTGGCTTGTTAATTCGCGGGTGGGGGCAAGGATGAGGACCTCAGGATAGGCTGTGCCCCGCGTTGTCTTTTTAAAATTCGGTTCACGCGGGCCGCGAGAGAACATCTGAGACAAGACAGGGAATAAGAAACCGGCTGTTTTGCCCGAACCGGTTTGTGCGCACGCCATAAGATCCTTGCCGGATGTCACAATAGGAATCGAGTATTTTTGGACCGGAGTGGGGGTGGTATAACGGGACAGCTGTATATTGCTGAGGAGATGCTCGTCAATGGGTGGGGACGTAAACTGGATCAAAGAACATTAATTGCGTTCCAGGCAACGGATATGAACACTAACCGCTTCTATGGGAGCAGGCACGTCGCGGCCTTTGGTCTCCACAGGGATGTCCTTGTATTTATCAAAGTTGATACCGGTATGCTGTGTTTCCTTGTCACCCGCTGTGCCAAATAGCTTCCTCTCGAGCTTCTCGTCGCGGGGTCCGAGCTCATGCTTGCCATTCTTCCACGCGCCGCGTCCATCGTACTTGGCGGGCTCTGGCGTCGGCTCTACCAGTTGCATGTTGCCCCAGCCAGCGCTCGTATCAGCCCATCTACGGAGGATAAGGTCTCAGCGCGAAAAGTACATGCATGAAGAGGTTTCCTTACTTGGGTATCGTGGACGCAGCTGGCTTATCCCACTCGCTCACCATACTTACGTTTTCGACTGGTTTATCCCACTCGCTGACGACCTGAACTTGTGCAGCCGGAGTAGCGCTTCCCCAACTATCAGCAGCGGCTGTTGCGGGCTGGGGTTCATTGGACCGTGGGTTCTTTGGTGGAGCCGGGGCTCCCCAAGCAGCGTCGGATGTGCTCGCAGGCGTACCCCATGTGTCTTGCTGAGCTGATAATGCAGGAGCGCCCCAGGATGTGTCACCCTCCTTGGACCAATTGCCTTGATTGGCTTTTGGCTGAGCTGACGCGCCCCATCCGCCACCATCACCTGAGGCTGCTGGCGATTGACCCCATGAAGTGTTGGTGTCGGTGGCAGCGGTGCTGCTGCCCCATGCGCCATTTCCACCGCTGCTGTTGGGACCCCATGTGTCGGCCGCGCTATCATCGTTCTTGGGCGTCACGGCCGAATCCCACCTATAGATACGCGTCAATGATAAAGCACCAGGGTGACCTCATTCTTACCCAGATCCAGCTTCGTACTGCTTTTGGCTCCAGTCTTGGTTTCCACCGTTATCGGGTTGAGAAGAGCGACCACTACCACCATGGGCGCGCGCATAGTCGTTCCAGCGTCCAGCGCCTCGTTTACTACCGGCGGGGGTTGGGGGAAGAGAGCGTACTGAGTTCTGTGCTCAGTCTACGCGTGTTTCGACATACCCTCGCGAACCTCGTCCACGGCCTCGAGGTGGCCCTGATCTGTTTCCAGATCTTTGTCCCCAGCCGTTGCTGTCCTCCAGGTGCGTGTTTGCTGGTGTATATTAGAATGGCAGCCGGTGACATATTCGATTACATACCCATCTTCTGGGCTAAATGACCCGAATTAAAGTCATTCCATTGACCAGAGCTCATTGTGTAAAACGGAAAGAAAACAGTCGAGAAAACTTTATCACAAATCAGGAAAAATGTAGTCAAAAATTGGAGCAAGATGGCAGTTTTGAATTGCATAATTTTTGTTTCTTTTATTAGACGGATAGATTTAACCGACGCGAGCCAGCATTTGATGCAAGGTCTGGTGAACCTGGTCAAGTTCCTGTAGATTGATTCGTGCTTATTTATGAGTAAATGGCTTTGAGGTAAAGACGGCGACAACATACCGAAGCGATCTGAGCCTGACCCTGATGCTCATAGGGGTCATCCTCGAGGTTGTTGGGGTCTTTGTCTTCAATGATGCCCTCTTGGTACTTCTCATCAATATGATGCAGCTTGTTCTGCAACTGACGGATGTCGTCGGCGGTGTACTGCTTCTGGGAGACGGCCTTGGTCTCCTTGGCAATCTCCATCAACTGCTCGTGAATGTGTTCTACAGATATAGATATAGATGAGATGATGCATGTCAATAAGGTCCAGTCGAAGAGATGAGGAGAAAGAGGCAGGACGACTTTACGTACCAAGATCTTTGGCCATAGGCATGTTGACTTATAATGTTTTTCTTTAGTTCAAAAAGTGATAAATTAGAAACAGGATGGACCGATGAAGAGTGGTGTATTATATAGCCTTGGCAAGGGTGTTAGACTGATGTCAGTTTATGCGCACTGGAAACAAGGGTTTGGTCTTTACGCTATGATCAAAATGGATAATGGACGCCATCAACTACTGAACGTGGGACTTTTCTCAGCACCCCCGTCCTATCCCATAAAAAAAATTTGACAACTAGGTCACGAATAACGATGCAGTCTATATGGTAAGAAGAGAGTTGGAAGAATAATGCGGATGCAATAAAAAGCCGGGCTGATATTATAACGCGTTACCCTTGTGCATTCTAAAAAGAGGGAAAAGAAGTATAAGTATGATGTTAAAAGGTTGCATCCACTTGTTACGGGAAGTTTTCTACTCCAGAAGAAAAAGAGACTAAACTAAATGAAAACGAAGGAAGCAATGTATACGAGGTGTGGAAAAGAAACAGTATTTATTGCAGATTTGCAGGGATGGGGTGCGGGAGGGGAAGGGAGGTGGCCATAAGTATTGTTATTCGTCTTACCGACACAGCTACAAGGACTGCGTTGCTTTGCAGAATCAGCCAAGAGAATGTCCATGGAGAAGTCTATCACAGTTGCAGGCAGGTCGGACGACCCAATGGGTTGCTGGCGCTCGTACAGGGAGTCAGATGAAGCAACGCCCGCACATGGGTACGGAGCACAGCTCTGCTTAATTTTCCGCAGCAAGTGCTGGAGGGGGAATCGCGTCGCGTCAGAACGCGGTCGGCAAAAAAAAAGTACAACGCCAAAAATTTCCAGGCAGTTCCTGGTCTTCAACGCGTTTCTCGTTCCTCTTGGTTCATTATTCAGAATGGGAAGAGTGCTGCGTCTCGAGTGCGAGAACTTCAAATCATACAAAGGCCATCAAACTATTGGTCCCTTTGACCAATTCAGCTGCATTGTCGGTCCTAACGGTTCAGGTATGACTGAATAGAAGAGTGTAGCGTAGCGTAGTGTAGTGTAGTGTAGTGGGTCGTGGTCTCGTTTTTTACCTCTCTCTCACATTCTCGCATCCCCAGGCAAATCCAATGTGATGGACGCGATCTCGTTTGTTCTCGGCATCAACAGTGCACAGCTTCGGTCTCACACCTTGAAAGACATGATCTACCGTCCGAGTGCGCTCAGACCTCAGGGCCAAGGCCCAAATGTCGACACTCGTCTGCCCCGACGGGCCTTTGTCACGCTCGTCTATGAGAATGCACAGAAACGGGAGGTCAAATTCACTCGCATCGTCACCAGTGCAGGCGAATCCGAATACCGCATCAATGACAAGCACGTCCCTCATTCCGTTTACAATGCGGCGCTCGTGAAGGAAAACATTCTCGTCAAGGCAAAGAACTTCTTGGTCTTCCAAGGCGACGTTGAGTCTGTGGCGAACCAGAACCCAGCAGACTTGACCAAGCTGATTGAGCAGATTAGCGGGTAGGTTTCTTTCTATACTATCCTTTCTTCTTCTTCTTGGCTGACACCTCCACCGCATATACCTTCTAGCTCGCTCGAGCTCAAGGAAGAGTACGACCGTCTCAAGCTGGAGCAGGAGCGTGCGGCCGAAAGCAGCTCACACGCCTACAACCGAAAGCGTGGTGTGCAGGCCGAGATCAAGCAGTACCAAGAACAAAAACAGGAGGCAGAGACTTTTGAGCGCCTCGTGCAAGAACGGCGTGACCATGTTGTTCGGTACCTGCTCTGGAAATTATACCACGTCGAAGCGAAACAGCGAGAGCTCGAATCCGATGCGAACGCACGCCAGATCAAATCGGATGACGCCGGTAAATTGCACGTAAGTTCTCTAGCTGGGTGCATATGTATGTGTGCTCATCCCACCGTATAGCTTGAGCTGGAGAATGCATTCAAGGATGCCCGTAAGCAGCAAGCATTGGCACATCGTGAGTGCACCACCAAGGAGCTGAACATTAAGAAGTTGAAGAAGAACATCGAGGGAGTGGTAAGTTTGGAACGTGCTTTGAAGTGAAGCGCTCTAACATACCTCGGGTTAGAATCCTGAATCCATGTGCCTCGAAGAGAAAATGGCCCATTTGCGCAACCGTCTGGAGCACACAAAGAAATCCGGCGAGCGTCTGAAGCGGGATACCGGAAACCAAGTAAGGAGATGCGTATTACTTTTGCCAGCCATATCCTCATCGCTTCTTTGAAGGAACTCGTCGTCGAAAACTTGGAGAAAGGTCTCCAGAACCTGGCAAGGGCCGTGCAAGAATACGAATGTAAGGCTCATGATACCTATACAGCCAGAAAAAGCTTACTGTCATCATTAGCAACTGTGCCCGAGGCTAAACTGTCCGGCGGTCCTCAGCTCTCTACCCAACAGCTGCAGGTCTATGAGGAACTGTATGTAGTCATGGAACAATGTCAGTCCAGATACTGACCGTTTTTCTCGTAGTAAACAGCAAGTGAGCTTGCAGGCAGCTGTGGAACAGCAGCAGGTGCAAGATCTGGAACGCCAGCGAAAGATGGAACTCGAAAACGTCAATCGCATCACGTCCAAGCTTGAAGAGCTCAACGCACGCAAGGCGCAGTTGCTCGAGGAACAGACACAACTCAACGAGCAGGGACATAGCTTGACAGCGGATGGTGAAAGCTTGACGGCTCAACTGCAGCTCCGTCAACAAGAGCTGGCTGCCTTGGAGAACGAGCGGATACAGACTCAGTAAGTCAACCAGTTTTCAACGAGTAGGCGGGACGCGTGCTGATGTTCTATCCAAAGTAAACGCGAGGTTGAGTTGAACGAGCGGTTGCAGGCCACGCTGAACAAGCTGATGGAAGCCCGCGTCGGTCAACGCGAAAATGAGAAGGACACCAAATTCCGCGAGTGTTTGACGACGATGAAGCAAATGTGGCCAGGTACGAAAGAATACATTCATAATGGGGGCCATAGATTCACACAGGCTGCTTGGTAGGTGTTCACGGCCGACTTGTGGATCTATGCCGTCCGACGCAGGGCAAATACGAGAATGCTGTCGCGACTGCGCTCGGTAGGAACCTCGACGCCATCATTGTCGAAGATCAGAAGACAGCGATTGATTGTATCAATGTAAGTGATCTGGTTAATAAGGTATATGGCGGTGCACTGTCTGACAAAGATATCAGTATATGCGCGAACAACGGGTGGGAACAGCGACCTTTTTGCCGCTGAACACCCTGGAGCCACGACCCATCAACGACCGGTACCGCAGCATTGCCCGAGGTGCACGCTTGGCGGTGGATGTGATCAGCTGTGAAAAGAAATACGAAGGTGTCATTCAGTTCACGTGCGGTAATACCATGGTGTGCGATACGCTTCAAGTCGCCCGCCACATTTGCTACACGCTCAAGGAAGCTGTGAAGGGTATGTCTACGGAAATACCGCCAATAGAATATGTTTAGGCTCACCGTTCGATAGCGGTGACTGTGGACGGCACCGTGATCCACCCGAACGGTTTGATCACTGGTGGTCAAACAGCGGATCAGCCTCGGACGAGTTGGAAGAACAGTGATGTCGATGCTCTTGTTCGCACGCGCGATGCTCTGCTGAACGAACTCAATGAAATCTCGAAACACAAGCGCATGGGCAGCGCCGAAGAGTCAGCACGGTCCGACTGCTCTGGTTTGGAGGCACAACTGACCGTGTTGAAGGAAGAATATGTAAGTAGTCATGCTACATATATACCTGCTCAGTACTGATCTTTGGGGCAGACCACGCTTGAACGACGAGCACTCGGTGTGCAGGACGAGATAAACCACCTGGAAAGAGAAATAGCAACAACGGAGGCACCCCGACCAGAGGTAAGCCAGTTTTTATTGGATCCAAGCGGCTCTGTTAAACTGACCTCGCGTCCTGGGCGTAGAACCAACAGCGACTGGATGAGCTGATAGCTGCGATTGCGGAAACAAACAAGACGATCAAGCAAGTCGAAGACCAGGTATTTGCCGACTTCTGCGGCGAGATTGGTGTGAGCAGCATCCGTGATTTTGAAGCGCTTCGATTCGGTGCCTCGCAAGAAGTGACCCAACGCCGTGCCGAGTTTGCCGCGCAGCGATCACGTCTAGAAACCCAGCTGGCCTTTGAACGGGAGCAGCTCTCGGACCTGCAAGCGCGTCTTTCCAAACTTGAGACGACGTACCTCGAAGACACCGAGGCCCTGAAACAGGCAGAGCAATCCGCTGTCGACTTGCAGGCCCGCCTCGAAAAGATGAGAACTGACCTTGCGACGTACACACACGAACTTGCCCGATGCGGCGAAGAAGAAGAAAATATGCAAAAGCGCGTGGACGAGCTTCGGCAAGAGCTGGAGGCGAAAGGTCGCGACGTGGAAGCGTATCTGAAAGAGATGAACTTATGCGAGGCTGAAATCGAAAAGGTGCATGCTGAGCGTACGGCCCTCTTTCGTAAATGCAAACTCGAGGATATTGAGCTCCCCATGCTGCGCGGCACGATGGATAGCGTATTGACGAGCGACGATGTCTCATCCACAGTAAGTGAAGTGACGTTTGTGCATCTTTCAGGTCACTTATGAACGGATATAGCAAAACGGCAGCTCGATGGAGGTCGACAACGACGAGCCTTCTCAGCTCTCGATTCGGACCACGGACTGGGAGGTCGAAGTGGATTACACGGCGCTGACGACGGCCGAAAGACGCGACAGCTCCCAAGAACGGGACGCCCAGTTTAGAGAGGAGCTCAAGCGACGGGGCAATGAAATTGAAGACATGGCACCCAACCTTAAAGCGATTGATCGTCTGGAGGGTGTTGAACAGCGCCTGGATGAGGTCGAGGAAGATTATAGTGCAGCACGCAGAGCGTCCAAGCGGGCAGCGAGCGAGTTTGAAAAGATCAAGCAGCAGCGCTACGCCACGTTTTACGATGCCTACAGCCATATCGCAGGTCAGATCGACCGTATCTACAAGGACCTGACGAGCAACGAGTCTTGTCCCGAGGGAGGCACGGCGTACTTGAGCTTGGACAATATCGAAGAGCCGTATTTGGGTAATGTCAAGTACCATGCGATGCCACCAATGAAGCGGTTCCGTGACATGGACATGCTCTCGGGTGGTGAAAAGAGTGTAGCTGCGCTTGCTCTTTTGTTCGCCATTCACAGGTAATACGAATGGAAGCGAGTTGAATGCATAGAATACTGACTTTCTATATTTTTCCTTCGCAGTTACCAACCTGCGCCGTTCTTTGTGTTGGACGAAGTGGACGCTGCGTTGGATACGCTAAACGTCGAAAAGATTGCGTCGTATATCCGCCAAAACTCCAGCGACACTTTCCAGTTCATTGTCATTTCTCTCAAGAATGCCTTGTATGAAAAAGCAGAGAGTCTGGTGGGTATCTACCGTGATCAAGGCAACAATTCCAGTCGAACCCTGACACTCAAAGTAAGGAGAATACCAGTTTTATGTGAGCATGCACATGTACTAATGGAAACATATAGCTGGATGAATACGGACCCGCATAAAAACGAACATGAACATGAACTTATACAGAAATTTTTTAATAAACCCAAAACCGCATCTAAAATTTTGGATACGCGTTGGAAATACGCGAAAACGCGCTCAAAGAGGAGAGCGGGAAAGATTTCTGGATTCTTTGCCTTACCCGTTTTTGTATTTCCACCACACATAACGCCATGAGCACACCTTCCGTCCTGACCGACAAGGAACGCTTTCTGCTCGCCTCTCAAGCTGAGATTGACTGGCTCGAGGCCCAAATCAAACAATATGAGGTTGATTTGGCAGATACACCCATGGCCGAACAAGACGACACGGACGAGATACAAGCCAACCCGCGCGATGCCCAACGCATCAAGCTCGAAGCCCTGATCCAATACAACCTCAACACAGCCAGCATTGGACGCAACCTCGACTCAGCCATGCTCGCCTACAATGCCTTGTTTCCCAAAGACGCCGACGAGGATAACCTGAAACGAAGGTAAGCGAAACGCACTCAGCTTGACAGGCCCAAGACTGACCTCGGGCATATATCATCACCATGTATTATCATTTATTCAATACGATACAGTCAAGCAGTCGAGTCCCTAATTGAGGAACGGGATCATGTGACGGTGGAAGTGATGGCGCTGCTGACTGAGCTACGACAGGCACGATACGAGCTCGGACAAGTGCAGGCCCGGTCACGGCAAGTACAACAATCCAACCGCGAGACACTCAAAGCCATCCGAGAAGCACAAGAACGGCACCTGGTAGACACTGACGAAGGATCCACACAAACCAACGATGACCTCGCTCTGCAGCAGTAAGTCCATCGGTATGACCTGATTACAAAAGCCTTCTATCTCACCGTGTTCCTCGTGCAGGTCAAAAGAAAGTCTCGAGAAGCTGGAAATGTCACGTAACGCGCTCATGGTAACCAGACAACTCTTGATCCACCGGCACGAAACTAATATGTATACATATATGTATATAAACACGTATATCAGGGTCTTATTCTGGAAAGCAATATCGACTGGACCAACAACAAACGATGGCGGGAAACGATGCTCATGCTTGGCGACGAGCTCGAAATGTAAAAACGAATATACCTCTCCCTCTCTCTCTCTCTCCTCCCTAGTATCCTTTCACAATCATAAATACGTGGATGTACATGCAAGCATGTGTATTGTTATGCAGGCGGCAAGAAGGCTGCAAAGAGAACAATGCCGACGAGTCCATACAAAATGTAATAGGATAAAACAAGGTTGGCGATCCACCTCTGGCGAGAGGTCGCATTCTCACCATAGCCACGGATCCACAGTAAGGCAGTGAACCAGTAGAGTCCAGGCACAGACGTAAAGAAACGAAGAATGACCTGAACATGCATGCACGTTGTGCTGTACACGAGCAAAAACGCCCAAAGATAGACAAAGGGAGCCGCGGCTTGACTCGTATATCCGGCCGTCATGGCCGTATCCTGATAGTCTATCCGGTGATGAGCCACTTTGATTTTCCCCTCCCCCTCACAGGCTGCCTTTTTATTGTTCTTACCCTTTGGCTGCGCCTTCGGAGACGACTTGACGCCCAACGTGAAGAAGTTGGTCCAATCCTTGCTCGCATAGGCCCATATGCCTGCAATAGAGAGGGTAATGATGGGTGCTGCGAGTAAAAAGTTGGGAATCTGCTTGATCTCATAGTAGGCAAAGAGGCCATTGTTCCTAAAAATTCAAAAAGGGGATAAAGTAAGTCGATGTAATGTGGTACTCCCTCTATGTACAACTTACCAGTACGCCTTTTGAACGTATCCGTACAGCAACGGGGGCTGCTGATCACACCAAGGTCGAGCCAGCTCACCTTGGCAGTATTGGGTGTATCCGTAGTATTGGAACCCTGCAAAGCCGGACAAGGTGATGAGGGAGTAGAGGAGAGTCGTCAGCAGGTTGCATAAAAGTCTCTGCAAAGCGAATCATTGCGTGCATGAGTACTCTCGTAAGAGAGGGAGCATCCTTTGTATATGTGTCTATCGTTTACCCCGGCGGTCCAGCGCCTTGAAACAATGGGGAGAACAAGCGCATCAAAGACAAAGAAGCCGGTGTAGATGATGGCATTGGAGCGCATCAGGGAGGCAAGACCCCAGAGGAGAGCTGCGAGCCAGTACCGCTTGCGCACGTACTGCAGCATGCCCCAAAAGGTCAGCAGGGCAAAGGGTGACTCCGTGTACAGGGACGACATGAACATGGCGGGTGGAGAGAGCGCAAACGCATATCCTGCAATGGTCGCCAGTCCCGCTTGCTGTGGAAACACAGCTCGCGTCAACCTGGACCACGTCAGTCCAGATCAAAACTCTCGCGCCATGATCATTTCTTACTGATAAAGGGCGCCTGCAGCCAAGACAAAGGCGACGTTTGTGATCAGGACGCCAGCCAGCAGAGTGGTATACTCTGGGCCGATCCAGCAATGCAAAGGCGCGAGCACTAGATGGCAGAACACGCGTTACGAGGCATGGCATTCGTTGTTTTCTGCAGCACTTGCCAGTGTCGGCGATCCCGCGCGCGCACAGGGGTAGGAGAGGAAAGAAGGCGTGCTGCTGCTCATAAACATAGCCGTGATTCGCAATGTGGTTAAAATAGATGGCGTCCCATCGCAAAAAGGTGTTGAGGCACCGTTGAGCCCAGGACTCGGGCGGACCCAGTTCAAGGTCGGCAGATGAGTCGTAAGTGCCTGCCCATAGAAAAGAGGCAATGCCAACACTAATCACTAGGAACCGCGAAGCTGCCGCAAACGCGTAGACACGGCGTAGCATGCAGGAGCAAAAAATAAAAAAAAAAAAAATAAAGGATCAGACGTGAGTAGCAGCGCGGTGCCGCTCCCCCCTTCCCGCAAATCTTGATCGCCCAATCGAGTGGATATGCTTATTACGCACAAATCAAACGAATGCAAGCATATATGTTTGGGCTGTCTATTCAAATGAGTTGCGTATACAGGAATAGATGAGTATATATTCTCAAAGGACGTGAGCCAATATTCAAGACTCGCAACTTACTTGTTCCATTTACATATTTCTTCTACATATTTTTTATGCAAGTCGAACAAAAAAAAGGGGTCGCGCTAGATAAAGAATATGGCAAGAAGCAGACGCCTGTTACAAGAAATGCAGGCCCTCCTGAAGGCGGCGATCGTATCCGTATTGAGGTGAGACATCAGGCGATACCACGTGCATCGACATTGACGCGTCTACGTACCCCTTTTCCCGGACGGAAAAAAGCCCTCTCAATGTCGGCAACATCCGTACGACAGCCAAAGAACTGCGGTCGTATGTGTGTACCCCGCATCATTTTTTTCCTTTCAGAAATGGTCTCTGTAGAAGAAGGTTTTGTTATCTCACAGAATCGAAATTGAGAAGAAAAGAAAAATATGGCATCATATATTGACAGCAGTACTAGGTCTTGACCTGAATCACAAATTTTTATTACTCGGATTCTTCTTATTTTTTTTATATACGTATCATGCAACGAAACTCAATCCAATTTAGTAGTATACAGGGAGTAAGGGATTAATAAAGAATGAAGAAAAGAATTTGAGAAAATACGTGAGCTCCTGGACGCATGTGTGGTAGGCGGTGTGCGTGCGTGTGAATGCTACGGGTTCTGGAAAAGAAGGTTGTTTTCTTTTTCTGTCTCGGATAGAAGAAACGGATTAAATTCGAGTAGAAAGTAAACAAGAGGAAAGAAATAGAAGTTCTGCTACTGCGCCGCCACGCGTACGGAACAGGAACAGAAAAGATGGTGACCCAAATTTCAGAAGGGTAGTGTATGTGAGAGAGGGTATGCTGCTATAAGTTCTCTTTTCTTTTCCCTGTGCGTGAGTGCATGCGTGAGTGCATGCGTGCGAGTGTGTGTGTGTGTGTGTGTGTGTGTGTGTGTGTGTGTGTGTGTGTGTGTGTGTGTGTGCGAGTGTGTGTGCGAGTGAGTGTGTGTGTGGTTCGCGTGTGTTTCCGCTTTCCCGCGTCTCGAGAGAGCGCGTGAGTACGAAGGATATGATATATTGAGTGAATTGAGAGGTTGCTTGCGTTGATGTGTGAGTGTGGTAGTGTGTGAGTAGATGCGTGATGTAGGATAATGCAATAGATCTGTCTGATATACATGCATGATATCCCGGAGTTACTTGAACCGCAGGTAAAAGTTAACCTAGCACAGATGGAACGGGTTAAAAGTTTGGCTCGGTCGACTGGATGGACATTCCAGACTTACTATGAGCGCCACGACTAACAGCGTACACAAAACTGCAGGTCCCCAGAGATCATCGTATCTGCCGTCGATGCGGCGGTTTATCATCCTAGAAATTAGGTTTGGTGTTAGTCTACAACGAGACATAGCCATGGGAAGAAACATACCATGCGCGCTTTTCGAATCGATACAGGGCATAAATGGCAACAGCCGCAGCGAGGGCAATAAATATACCACCAATGGTTCGTGAGACCTGATCACCAAAGTTGAGTAAGCTGAGAGCGACGGTCAGCATGAGGGCGCAGAACTGCAGCCACGAAATAAAGGTGCGCTCGTTTGCAAAGAACACCTTGGGTTCGACGCGGACCTTGACACGCTGGCGTTTGCTAACGGACTGCTGTACAAGCCCACTCTCTTCGTCCACGGGCGTCCCATAGTCAGATGTCGTTTTGGGTGGCGGTGGTGGCGGTGGCGGTGTACCCGATATTCCATCGCGTACGCGTGTGACCCATTTGTTGTCGAGGAGTTTGTTGAGTTGAGGGGGCATGGTGATGCGTTTATCAAGCGGTGTCGGGGGCAAGTCTTGTCGGTCTTTCGGATGGTTCTCGTAGGGGCGCCAGGCAGGATTGTCGTCGGATTTGCGCGGCTGCTGCGAGGACGCGGGGGTGATGACCGTCGTGGAGTTGGTTTGTATGTTGGAGCCGGTGACGACGGCATGCTGGTTGGCCCGTTCGGTTTCCTCGATCATAGCGCGGCGGTACTGGCCATCGATGAGAGGCTTGAAGCTGCGTGAGCGGGTTAGGCCAATGTGTTCTGCACGCGGTTTGCGGATGTCTGTGTTGAGTTCAGCGAGCCACCAGGGCAGGAGCGGGAGGCGTTCCCGGTAAAAGTGGCAGGCGCCATGCAGGTACTTTGAGAAACGGGGCACTTCATGCACCAGGTGACTTTCAACAAGCGACGTCAGCCACGCCGGCGGCTCCTGGCCAAGATGGGTCTGCAGTTTGGTTTCGAGTACGGCATAAGGGAATCGCAGAATATCACCCGGACTGACGTAATTAAAGGGATAGTCGATATCCACATCTTTGCGGCGCCAGTTGTTATTGGCACGCCGATTCTGGCCGTCCAAACCGTCTTCACGGATAAACGTCAGGTCGGTATCGAGTGAAATACGCAGCCGCTGGTCACCCGGGAGCTGGAACGCCGTGCGGTTGTAGAACGCCCGCAGCATGGGCTGCAGTCGCTTCTCGCGAAAGGACGTCTGCACACCGTCGGCAATGAAGTGAACATTGTCCGTCACTTCCTTTTTGACATCTTTGTTTCGCAGGTCACGAGCAATCATATCAGCCGTGTAGCGTCCCTCCATAAAGGGGTTGACATTCTTTTCTTCGAGCCGAAAGCGGTCCTTCACGGATGCACCGTCAAGCCAGGCCGCATGGTGCGTTTTGCGCTCAATGTAAATGTTGTCTTCAGTAACAGGGCCGTACCTAATTGTTGTTTGTGTAGATCAGAATCATTTGTCCAGTTAGTATACGTGATATCATCAGCAAAAAGAAAAATAATGCAGGTTGGTTTCCAACACTCTGCTATTTTTCTTTTCTTTTCTTCGATTTCTTTTTGTGATATTATTTACCATCGAAAACGAATGGCTTCTGCGCCTTCGTCGCGCTGCAGGCGGCCGGTGTAGAGGTCAAAGTTCGAGTTATCAAAGTAAACGCTCGAAATGGCGGAATCGGAAGGCTCATATTTCTTTTCCTTGTTGAAAATTAGGACAGGGAGGTGAAGCATGATGATGGCTTTGACTTCTGTGATGTTATCAGGGTGAATCCAATACTTGGCGGTGGCTCTCTCAAAGGCATTTTGGTCAGCCCCTGCAGCCGAGTTGCCCGTGGACGTTTTGCCGCGATTCCGGCAAATATCATGCAGCGCAGAAATGTAAATGATGGCGACGTCGAAACGCTGCTTGTCCAGGGGTCGCTCGCGCAGCTTCTGGACATATTCCTGCTTGAGGTTAAGATGGGTCCATTTGTCGTGCTTTTTGAGGATTTTCTGGATGGCAGTGAAATTGACCCGGGTAAACCGAGACAAGTCGTTCACGTCAAAAAGGATTTCTGTCAAGGCTTCGTCCATGATGCTGTAATTATTGTCGGATGCCATGTTGGGGTTCTTTTGGATCG
This sequence comes from Syncephalastrum sp. PYS2702, assembly GCA_023630325.1. Lineage (NCBI taxonomy): Eukaryota > Fungi > Mucoromycota > Mucoromycetes > Mucorales > Syncephalastraceae > Syncephalastrum > Syncephalastrum sp. PYS2702. Next base: position 57,590 of record JAMAMT010000029.1, on the reverse strand, counting down.
TCTGGATAGTGCGTTCACAGTATAGGATGCGGGCGTCGATCTCGGATAGTTTGGCATTCACAAACTCGTATACTTTTGCAAGCTCGTTGTCGAGGAGTTGGACAAAATCGGCCTCGTCCTTGGCCGTCCAGCCGTGGTCCAATTGCCGTGTCTTGAGTTCTTGCTTCAGGACATCGTAGGCAATGTAAGACAGACGCCAGGGTGTAAATATGTTCTGCTGTAGTTCTAGGCCGTACTTCATGTGGGGATTGTGTGCGGCAGACCAAGGATATAGGGCGAACTAGACGCGACTGGGAGAGAGACAAAAAAGAGAGGGTTCAGATGAGAAGAGAGAAGAGAAAAAGAGAAAGCGATGTGAGTGAAGGAAAGGGAGAAAGAAGAAAGGCAGGGTTGGCAAAAAAGGGAGATGAAAGAGTCAAGAAAGGGGGGTCTTAATAGCGAAGACAGCGGCAAAAGAAATGTGCCTGTGTATGTCGCAAAGCAAAGCAAAGCAAGGGGAACAGAGGAGTATTGAAAAAGGGGCACACAACAACAAACGTGTCCCATTCAAGACACTCTTGTGTATGGCTATCTCTTCTCTTTCCATTCGTACCATTGTTCCACTAGAGAAGGCATACATTTTCGTTACAAAATCCTAGAACATGTCATTGTCGTCAATCAAGAGACGCAGAGATATCAAAATGGATATGAAATAGGTCTGTAGAGATTTGATCACGAGCATTTATGGATCTACTATTTTTGCAGACGCATACTTTCGCCACTTTCCGCCGCGGTATTCTATGCATTTCGTTACGAAACTTCGCTTTTTTTTCTTTGCACCTCAAGTTGGAGAGGGAATGGTCCCAGAATTTCTTTCGAACGCACTTCACAAACACACATACATTTAGTTACTCACAACACATATGTTTACCCTAATGCATATAATACAGAATACGTACATTGTTTTTGTTACACACTCCCACTGAACCCCTTCGTTCTCGCTGCAACCTGGTGAGCCAAACTTAAGCCAACATCTCATCGCAACAGCAGCAGAAGAAAAAGCGCCACACTTTGATGGGAGCTTGCATACAGATATTTATATTTAACAAGATTTGGAAATGTGCGTGCGCCCGTCTGCTACAAAGTGATCACACGTGTACTTCCTCTTTGGATCATCACCCTCACAGCTTATGTATCCTCTCAAATGCAAAAAAAAGACCCATCTGTTTGATCATTTTCTTCGAGTTTGGACCAGCAGGACGTGATGAAGCTTTCGAGACTGATTTAAGCATTTGATCCTGGTCTGCTATATGCGCCACTCTTTTCGTTACTGTGCATTGACACGCCGTATCTTACGAGACATTATGCCAGCCGCGCCAATATTATTTTTCTTGTTGCGACCCTGTTACGCATGCGCGAACACTAAATAGCACACCTAATAAAAATAATTAAAACATAAAGTATACGGGCACATTCCCCTATAAACATGTCTATGAAAAATAATTATAACGAAAAAGGGGACTGAATAGAGACAATAAAATGAATAGAACGTATAGTCAAAAACAGGCCAGGCCTTGGGATCTGTGATTTGGTGACATGACAGTGTCAGCACTTGCCCGTCATGGAATATTATTCAGGCAAATTCAGCACCCGCTAAGCTCACGTTGCGCGTGAAGGGAAAAAAAGCGAGTTGGCAACTTTCTAGTGAACGACAATCAAGTGAGGTTTTGTGCAGAATGAACTCGTACCCGTCCGAGTACTTGCTTCATCCGGTGCCGATCTTTGCGGTGTATGGCTTGACGCCAGCCCACACCGATGCAAGTAGTTCAAGTCCGAGCCCGAGTCAAAACGACCCGCCATCCCAACCATCCCCCTCTTCGCCTGACAGCACTAATGAACGCCGACCTACGCCATCCTCACGAAGCACCCTCGCCACCACCCTTGCCTCGATATTCAGCAGTAAACAGACTTTTACGGTCTATGAAGCGGCTCGTTATTCCAACCAGCAGAACCCCCTCGCGTCGAGTCATACTCCTCCGGTGCGCGTCTTGTTCGTTGACAAGGTACAGCACGACAGCATTGTTAATTTATCCTACTTTATCTCGTCTGTTCATGGACTTCTTATGCCTGTTTGTTCACTCAGGGCTTTACTTTGCCGGAGAAACCAGGCCCACCCGCGCCCAACTTACCTGCCCCTCACTCGACGCTCTCGCCACTCTCGCCCGATTCTCCGCTCCATCCAGACGGTCTCATGGCCCCCATGTGGGTCAAAAAGCACCTCGAAACACCCACCGTTGTTGTCGGCTTCTACGACTTATGGGATTGGAGCCAGGAACCCGGTTCGCCACCGCGTGCGCGTCGCGAAACGGGCCCCTTATCGTCTCAGGTCCTTATCGACCCAACCGAACGCGAGAAGGACTCCGTCCTCGCCCAAGAAATCAATGAACGGAGGTAAGCTGAGCTGTGTAAGAGAAACGATGTATTCAGGTCAAACAATAGAAAGTACTTTCAGACCAAGGGCGTCAAGTTTGCGGCCGTCTTGATACTCAAGCGTCAGCAGACAGGTATGCGTCGCACGAGCATGTAACAACATCCTTGCTGATATGCACCCAAGATGATCCAGCCGTAGAAGAACGTCTTGCCCTTTTGCGAAAACAATCCGGACTCGATAATAAGCTGTCCTTCTTCACTGTCGCACCCGGCACGCAGCATGATATGCAGGAATTCGTCAATACGTAAGTTCTCAATTATCTTTCTACACACTATCCTCACCTCGCCCCGTCTCCACGTAGACTCTATCGCGCCCTTTACGAGCCAGCGTTGATGTATTACAACAATAAGATTAAAAAGATTCGGAAAAAGCGAAACAAGCTGCCGCCGCCGTCAGCCTCCTCCAGAACTCATTTGGACACGAATGAACCTCAGCCTTTGTCTATTCAGGGCTGGATGATACGGTACGAACTCAAGACCGCCATCTTTCAAGAGTTCCGGCAAGATATCGAAGCTGCTGTCAAGTAAGCATACGTACTTATTCGCCTCTTGATTACTCAATCATGTGCACAAGAACCTATGAACATGCGTATACGCTGATCTCAGATATGCTGGCACCAAGCTCATCTATCACACCTGGGCAAGTAGGCTTAGCTGTGCGAAGCAAACGGTGGGAGGAAGCACGGGCACTGATCGATTGTATCAGTATCAAGGCATGCGCTCTTTTGGACCTTCAGATTTTCAGAGAAAGATGGCTCATGCGTCTTATTAGATCTATCGCTTCCGCCTGTTCCTGAACGATCCCTCAGGCGCACTTGCCCAAGCTAACGGACACCTTCATATCATGCAATCCTACTGTACAAATTGGGGCATGGGCGAGCAATCGTTTGAATACTGGGCTTGGCTATGCAAACAGTAAGTACACACGAAGGGAAGGTGGTATAGCATGTTGACGTGCTGCCAGGTACCGCATTTTCGCCGACGTAGTCGATTCCGCTACGCAGCACGGCTTCAAAATCCCAGCGCCCACAGTTTACCGAAACCAAAACGCCCTCACCATGCCGGGCAGCCCCCTGCTCGGCGGCAGCAGTAATTCGGGCAACGTGCAGGTAGTCGGTGTCAACCCAGGCGCGATTCTCCAGCATGCAGGCTTCTACTACCATCTGGCGGCCATGTGCTGCTCCGAACGACGACGCCGGTTCCTCGAGGTGGATCGTAAATCCGATACACCGACGGCATGGGACGCTCTTCTGGAGCGCGAACGACAAGAGGATCATTCGAGTATCACAATCGAGCTTCTTACCAAGAGCTACGAGCAATTCAAAAAACACCGCAACCAGCGCATGACTCTATACCTTGCAGCAGAAATTGCCGGTACTTATTACGAAACAGGCAAATTTGAGATGGCGCTCAAGTTCTTTGAACGGATCGGCAAGACCTACCGCAAAGAAAACTGGTACATGGTTCTGACCTCCATCCTGCGCTGGTCGCTGCGCTGCGCCAAAGAACTCCAATCGTGGGACCGAGTCGTGGAGTGCCTTGTGGAGCTGCTCGCGAGTGAGCTTCCTATGCCTGAGCAGAAACGTGCCGACTCACAAAAAGAGCTTATGGATGTGTTGAATCGTCCATCCAGCAGTCCGGCTGAAGACGGCAACAGCAGTGGTAGCGAGCCGCAGGCACTGACGATCCAGATGGACCAGATCAACCCATTCTTGCAGTGCCAGGTGCAGTTCAAAGCACGCAGCAGTTTTGTCGATACGCCCACCCATTTTCAGATCACGGTCAAGTCGCAGCCGGACAGTCCGCCTTTGCCATTGCGTTTCACTGGCATGCGCATTCTTTTCAGTGATGCTCAATACAACTATGATATTACGGATGCGGGCTTGGATGAATCGGCGGCCCAGCCAACCGAGATGATTTCTTGTGACGACGAAAAAAGGGCGAACCTTGTCTTCGTCAAGAATCAAACCAAAGTTTTCCAGGGTAGCATTACGCCTCGCAGCTGCGAGGATCTCAAGGTAAAGCAAAAATATTTACATTTACCGCATGGGGCTGAAACCTTATTCTGCATAAGATTGTGGGCGCTTGCTTCGACATCAAGACCGACAGCTGGCAGCTTGGACTTGAGTTTGGCACGGAGGGTAATGTCCCTGAAGAGCAAGCCATGGCACGCCGAAAATGGCTAGAAGGTATGCCCTCAGGACCCTACAACATAGAAGCATACGCCTGACCCTTTTTCTGCGTAGATGCATCTTCGTCGAAATACGTTTTCTTAGATGGTCGCGGTGAGGTCAATACAGTAAGGTATGTGTGCGGATTGAAAACGGGAAGTAGAGACTACAGGAACACTAAAATGACTCATGCTAGGGTATCGCGACCCCCGCCTCGGGTCCAAATTAAGGTAGACCACGCCGCCCAAGCGCTGCTGGATGAGCACTTTGCCTTGCAAGTTACCATCCACAATGAGGAAGAGACTGCCATTGATGCTACACTACGTGTGGACGTCAAGAATGATAATAATCAAGGTATACTTTTAGCATTGACGTGCCGCCGTAATTACATGTTGACAGACGTACAGATACCACCGATACACTCTCATTTTCGGCAAGCGAGCCTCCTTGTGAGAAAAGAGAAGCCGCCATTGGACAGATTGAGCCTGCCCAGGCATCGACATACACTATACTCCTGTGCGGCAGCGAGGTGGCAGGCACACGCACAGTCACTTTGAGCGTCTGCTACAAATCTGCCAACAGCGAGACAATCGAGAAACAGCACGTCTTACGTATACCCTTTAAATCACCCTTCGAAAGCAATTACAAGCTGTTTGCCCAGTGCGAAAAGTTTAAAGACGACACATCACCCGATCTCGTCAAATCTGGACGGTGGACTTTGACAGCCGGCATCCGCTGCTGCTCACCAACAGACCTCGAAATATGCCGGGTCGACCTGGACCAGACACCATTCGAGCACCCGCATACGACTCTGTCTCTCATCAAGAAACCGCAGACTTTGGAGACAAGTCAAAGTGAGTTTAATTTTGGCCACATATTTTTATTTCTTGTCAAGGTACACTGACTCTATTATCGCAGCTTGGCAACCTGAACATGTCTATTCAGGAGACTACACCTTCCGTCTCAAAACCAATGATGCGACCGAGACACAACTACCAGTTCCTGTCGGCAGTGTCCAAGTTCATTGGCGACGAAGGTAATTTGGTCCTTGTATATAACAACAACAGAAGCTTATAGTACACACAATACCAGTGGCAGCGAAGGTCCATTCTTCATGACCGCACTACGTCTTCCGCATCTCGAGTTCCGGCGACAGAACTTGGTGGTCATTGCAGGTAACTGATAATATAAGGCCTAGGTATGGAATGGTGTCTCACAAGAGCGCTTATAGATGCGCCCAAGGAACTATATGTAGGAGAACCGTTCACGGTCAAGTACACTGTCTACAACCCGACCGTCCACCTTGCCGAATACACGGCCTCTGTGGAGCTTAGTGACGCATTTGTATTTGCCGGCTTGAAGCTGCTCAAGGGGCGCGTGCTGCCACTCTCACGCGCGTCGTACTACTATACATGCTATCCTCTGGCCGCGGGACGGGTGCGACTACCCCGCCTTAAGGTCGTCGCGAAACAGCAGGGTGTGGAAAAGGAGATACCGACTGAGATGGCTGCCGATGACGATAATAACGACGATGATACTCGCCGCGAGTGGCCGCCTTTGCTGACCTTTGTGAACGCACGACGCTACTTTTAAATGACTATAAACATGGAAAAGGATCCATGCAGCGTTTTAATACACTAGTGCATTTGGTTTGATAATATACTAGCTGCAGGAAATACCACTTCCATTTGCCTTCACGCTTGCATCGCGTTATCTCATACTGAGACACTATGTCTTCAATATTATATAATGTGAAATTGAGATACCAGACATACAAATCATAAAGTGAGTTTTTATTGCTTTTTAGGATGCTCACACCAGTGTTTATATCTCAAGCTGTCTGTGTAAGAAGTTCTGGTGCCATAGGCACGCATACGTAAATAGCAATACCCTTACTTGAGACTATAGGTCCACGTGAAGGTAGACGACATGGTCAAAAAGTTATCGCGGCATGGATCGGACTGTTCAGCGCCAGACTTATTCAAGGATAGACAACGAAAAACATATGCCGGAGTACAGTGGCGTGCGTTGCGCATCTGTATTGTCCTTGCCTTTGTGGGGTGCGTTGTCGGCGCCTATTCCGCTGTCCTGCTATTGAGCGACTTGAGATTTCTTGAGCCAACATAGGACTGCCATACCTGAAGACTGCCGTTGTATAGATTCAAGATTTACAACGACGAGAATCGATATAGATACCGCTGATTGCGTAGCTTGTGACTATCCAATACGTCGTACTTTAACAGCCAGGGTGAGGAAGAAACAGGCGTTCGTCAAACATGACCAATGCCTGATACATCAGGCTCTATGTCTTATCCTCTTACTTTTCATTAAATTCTAATTATTATTACTTACTCAGGTCTTATCTGAACACAGCTGAACATTAGCCTTGCTGGAAGCTCTAATACTCAGACAGTTTACTATACTCATCTTACCAGAACCTGTGTGCTACACAGACCCCAAAGACGTTCGTCCCAACAGCAGTAGCAGCGATTTAAAATGAACTGGATTCACAGTAACAGTAATGCCTCGTATCACTGACCCCACGAATGAAGCCGACTTTTGTATAGAGCACCCATATTATTGGCCCAAGTACAAGAGTCGTCGCCGACAGCAGAAGCAGAAAGAGAAAAAAAATTTGTAGGAAAGGGATATTATTGCGGGCTCAACTGTTCCTGACAGTCTTCATAACGAGCATTGCTGGCTGAATTTTATTCTGACATAAGAGTCGAGTGCCAACACCGCACCCCATTCAACGTCCGGTGCTCTCGTGAAACATACTTCGCTATCGGTGTCACTTTCCCTTTGCTTTTATACATCGTTTCACACAAAAGGTCATCCAATTTTTTATGGGCTAAATTTTGCAGTCACAAGTCACTTGCATAACTTGCATTAATGCGAGTGTAATCGACTCATTGGTCTATCGCTTACTGCTTGTATGTACATGCATGTGCACTATATCTATAGAAGTACCAGGAGATATAGAAATGATGAACGTGGTGGTTATCAATGATCCAAGGAAATGGTGTAAGCTGCTCTATAAATATAGCTTCAATTGGAGAGCTCAGGGTTGTTGCAAAGTTGACAATGTTGTGGTCAAATTTTTATTAGTTCCCGGATTCTCCTGAAGTAAGAAGAAAGGGCGGTGTGGCGCAAAGCAAGGCCGGGCTATCACCACTTTTATAAGGTGGTATATTTGATTGACAATTGACTGCTGCATGAAATATGCGTGAAAACGCCTGCATGCCCATCTGCTACTCTTCATAAACCCATCCAATATACATGAGCATATATATACTCCACCATAATTAAATAGATCCTGTTTCAGTGCTTGATCGTGTTACGGCAGGTGACGAACCCTTATAACTCTCATGGTTTCTGTTTATCAATGATATACCCGCTCGCATGTCTCAAATTTAAACTCATTCAGGGAATGATTTGTGTTTATTTGAATGGGCGACTGATTACACCCCTTTCGGCAAGAAAACGACAGAAACCCATCTTGGATGGCTTTTAGACATGCATATGCATTCTCTAGAACAAGAGGGAGGAGACTGCCAAACATGCAGCATCGAGAGCTTCGTTTTAAATAGATTTTTAATCCCCCTTATTCTTCTTTGCCTGTTCCTTTTCTTTTTCCATGCCAGGTGCACGCACCAGTGCAAGAAATGGAGTAAATGCAAAAAGTGAATAAAGTGGGTGTGGGAACACCGAATCCAAAGGATAATGAACGGAGAGTGGCAAGAAGGGTCACTTTGTGCCACCATTGACTTGAGCACAACCGTAGTAGCATGTACGACGGTGCATGGCCATTGCTTACATACGTTGTTGTCCAACCAATGCACAGTCAGTCCAACTATACATATGTGAGACGTATTACATGATGAGAAATAAAAAAGCGAAAGGTACTTTTTAAAGGCTTATTCGGTGCCTGGCTTAATATGAAAAACCTGATAAAATTTCGTGACCTTTGCAAATGAAAAAAAAAAAAAAAAAAAAAAGCCGAGACCGCCCTTGCCATTAAAAGTTGCCATAAAGGACTTGGTGTAACATGACAATTTGGGTGTAGATCAGTCTCACCTGTCGAACTGACGACAAAAGGAACGAGACCTTTCTGGTTAAAGCTCATATTTATCTTTCTCTTCTTCTTTACTCCTCTTTTGCATTGCTTCGTTCGTACGCTCTCTTCCCATCATGGCGAGAGTGAGTATTCCGACCCTGCCTCTCGTTAAAGACACACAGGCCATGTCCATGCCCGGATCGCCTGACGACATTGTCATTGACCGCCACGACGATCCCTGGGCAGCCGACCAAGAAGACGAAGACGATGAATACGAGGACGACTCGTCTTCTCCAGAAACTGAGGAGGATGATAATGTCAAGGTACATGAATAGAAAGAGGGTTGCATGCTCATATTCAGTCGACTGACTCGTTAAATGGAAGGTCCTGTCACAGCACAACAAAAAGTTCGATTTGGCAGCGTTCGCACGGCAGTTACATCAAAACCGACTTTCAGTTGTACAGCCGCGACAAAGTCTGATTGTAATGACGGAACAAGATGAGCAGGAGCTTGCGAGACTGGTGAGCAACGCTCGGCGACGTGAAGAGAAGATCCTGGTTGAATTGAACGAAGGCGATGATGAACGCCAAGAGGATGAGCATCAACAGCAGCAGCAGCAGCATCAGAAACAGCAGGAGGACGAGGGGGAAATTGAACACGGACAGGAGCAGGAGCAGGAGCAGGAGCAGGAACAAGAGCAGGAGTGGATGAAAGAGGAGGATGACAAGAACGAGGAGGAGGAATACAAGGAGACGGCGGAGGAAGCAAAGCCAAGCGAACAAGATGATCAGCGGCCACTATCCAGGGATGTCTCAGAATCAGGCACAACTGCCAATGATCATCATCGCCAGGACGAAAATCTGTCTCCGCCACCCACACCTCAGCATTTCCAGCCGCAGCATCATGATGATGACTCTACTGTATCCTCTGTGCTACTACATAAAGCATCACAGGCACGGGCATCCTCACCACCAGGTATGTAGATACATAGAGAAAAACAGAAATTGATTGGATATCCGGAATCTCACCTATAGCGCATATCTAGTTCACTCGCCCAGGTTCATACAAGTCCAACCGACGCCGTCTCTGTCGGACCCGGGCGCATTCCTATCGCCACGCCCCGCACCTGCGCCCCCGACCTCGACTGCCACGCATCGTATCTCGGGTCCCAGAGCCTCTTTCGACAAGCTGCGCTTGCTTAGGCAAAAGACATCCGACCTGTGGCGTAGCGATAGCATGGACAGTCTCAAAAGCAACAAAAAGCAGGCTGCCTTCAACAAGAAAGGTGTATCGCGGCATGGGTCAGAAAAGATCCTAGTCGAAGACGACGAGATGCGTCCCCAGCGGCCCGGGTTCCTTCATCATTACTCGTCTAATCAGAGCACAACGTCTTCTACCAGTAGTCAGACTCGTTTCAAAGAAGTGCCTGACCTCGCGCTCGATTCGGCGACGCTCCAGGAGCTCACGGAAGCGCATCCCGCGCCACGAGCACAGCGACGAGCGCGCGCCAACACGACCACGGCACCGCGTGCAGCGCCGAAACTCGGTCTCTTTGGGAGTCTGCGGCAACAGGCCACGCGGACACGATCTCAGTCGTCCTCGTCGATACGCGGTCTGATGCGAAACTTCAGCACCTCGTCCATGGCGAGCGCGTCATCAAAGGCCCACTCTCGAAACACAAAGGATGTCCCGGCCGTGGTCATTCCCAGCACACCCTCCCCCAGCATCTCATCGCCATTGTCGCCTGCTGCGCTGGCCGTACTCAAGCACGATGGCATGATGACCCCTCCGATATCACCCAAGCGCACGAGCGATGGCGTCAACGCCAAAGCCATGCGCAAACTTTCTCAGCTCCTGAGCCGTGCATCCATGTCACGTCGCTCCCGGGGCCCGCCCTCACCACCCACCACCACCACCACCACCGCCAATGCGGCGAACCTTGAAGAAGAATATGAACGCGAGCGTGCGCGTCTGGTACGACGCACGATCATTTATGTGCAGCCAGACTCATTGCAGCACCTTCAATCATTGGGCGACGAGTCGCCGGAGAGCGACGACGGCGAGCCGAGACTGCAACAGGCGACGATGGTTAAGCGCCAGACGTCAACGAAGCGGCAAGCATCTATCAAACGACGGACCGAAAAGCAACTGGAAGGACTCGAGCTGCGCGAGATGAGTGACGGGTCTGTGACCTGGGATATTGTGCAGAAGGAGGGCATCCATACGCCCTCCGCGTCACCGCCTCCTGTGCCCAAACGATCTCCGCGCCGTCAGCAGGCAACGGCGGATGCCACCGATGTTTATTACGCGCCCGACACCACCCTGCCCAGCCTGCTACAGATGATATCCGATGCAGAGATGGACATCGCTTCTTCCGGGTTCGCCAACACGCACCGGAGCAGCAGTGGCAGCAGTAGCAGCAGCGGTAGCAGCGGTAGCAGCAGTGATGGCTACCATCGTCATAGCACGGAAAAGCCCCGGTTGCATCACTCGCCGTCCATTGAAGAGCAGCTGGATGAAGCTATACGTGAGTTTGGACTGCGGGAAGAGGAAGAGGATAGTGGATGTTAAACGAAAAGGAAGAACAAAAAGATGATATAATAAACAACGCATCACCGTACGTGCAAAAGAACAAACAAAACCACCCATATAAAGAAGTAGGCGTGCTACCATTGGATCGGACTTCATAACTTTGATCATGCTTGCGGGGCTTGCAAAGGCTGGGAAAGAAGAGAAAAGCAGCAAGAGAAGCTGGGAAGGCCAGTTAAAAACGTCGCGCGTGAGTGCGTACCCCCGTTTTCTCCATCTTTCGCACGCTTTTTAACTTGATGCCCATTCCATCCACTGCTGCCAGTCCCGTCTCCGCACCGGAGGATATCCCAGCCGCCATGTCCCCCTCCACATGCGACATTACCGCCGATCCCACTTCCTTCACAAAGCCTGTAAAGCGTGTACCCGGCCAAGAACTGCTCAAAGACGGCCCGCTGAATGCCCAGCACATGTGCGGCCGCTCGCCCCTCCCCGAAGACGAGCTAAAAGAAGAAGAGGACGACAATGCCTCCAAGGCAGCCACCATCAAGAAGCAGAAGCGCATCCCCTCTCTCACCAGTCGCACCGAAGACGAAATGTGGGTCGACATTTCTGACCGTCGTCTCCCTGGCTCCAGCCTCGGAAGTCTCTACGGAGGCTCTCGTTTTCAAGGCATTCAAGAGTGCGGTCAGACCAGCTATGAAGTCGTCGTCGATATTCAGGTAGGGCACGTGACCGGGTGGGAAGAAAAATGAAAAGAGAGATGTCCGGCCAGTGGCCCGCATTCGTTTTTTCGCTTTCCTATCCTTATCCTGCCTTGATATCCTTCAGTTGGACTCATGCCATTTATTTCCTATGGGTAGCATGTCGATATAAAGGAGAGCACCATGAGCGGTTATCTAAACATCAAAGGCCTGACAACCGAATTTCCAGAGTTGACCGTAAGTTTCCAAAAACGAACAAACATTAAGGAAGGGACCTCCACTGACCCTTGAACAGACGTTCTTTGAGGGCGAAATCATTGGACCCAAGTATTCGTTCTTGACGCGTAAATGGCAGGCCGAGCAGAGAATTGATGCATCACACTGGGTGAGTTGACTGTGCAACGCCTTTTATGGACGCCCCACTGATCATACGTCCTGCATTTTAGGAAAAATTCCCTTCGTTCCATTGCTACAAGGACATCTTTAACGATGACGACTTTGTCTATGATCCACTGGATAAGGACTTTATTTATATGCGTTGGAAGGAGCACTTTCTGGTTCCGGACCACCGCGTTGACAACATTGAAGGTGCCAGCTTTGCTGGCTTCTACTACATTTGTTACCGGCGATCGACGAACGAGATATCTGGATTTTACTTCTACCGTGACAACCGCGATTGGTAAGTAACACATTCCACGTCTACTCTAAAAAATAAGTGTCTCTTTTTTGAACGCGTTCAATTTACTGACATTGTAGGGTCGACCGTGCCAGGTACCAAGAGCTGAAGCTCAAACATGTGCCCCAGCGTGCCTTTGGAAGCTTTGAATTCCGTTGATGCAGCCTTTTCTATCGCGCGCTTCCTTGTTACATGCTTGATTGTCACTTTTTCCTCTTCCTTCAATTTCTCACGCCGTTGCTTTTTCACATTTTCTTACCATTGGATACCTTTTTCTTATGCTTTCACCCTCCTCATCTCTGTCACCTTTTTCTTCTTCTTCTCGACCTTTTCGCTCTGCCCTCAGTGCTATGTATATACCAGGACCCGAATCTATCCTTTCTCGACAATCGTTCACCTCTTGTACTTAATATGAAATATAACGTCGCGCCATGGATATGACAAAGAAGTCTTTATTGCTGTAAGCATATATGTAAGAGACAGAAAGCGTGTGGAAAAATGGTGTATAGATGAATGTATGGAAAATGTGATTTGTGGATAAACATAACTATAAACAAGACATACTACAAGATCAAAAAGAAGAACTGAGAGAGAAGAGAGAAGAGAGGGAGAGGGAGGGAGAGAGAAAGAGAGAAGAGTACAGGGCATATAATAAAAAGAGGCGAAGAAGATGATAGGATGAGAGGCTATGTATATGTGTAGAAATCAGAGTTGCAGACAAGAAAAAAGAAGCAAGTGAGATGCAAAGAAACAGCGAAAAAGGCAGAAAATGGGCGAAGATGATAATAGAGAATTGAGATTCATTCAACGGCGACGACGCGGTGCAGCAAAGCGACGTGCGATGGTATACGCGTATCCACTGCACATGAGGATGAGGTCGGCTGTGTCGACATAGACGGTGGTGCCACCGAACGAAGGACTGGAGATCCAGCACGCGCCGTGACTGAACCAGAGGGTTTCGATTTTGCTTTGTGTGTATTGATCGAGCGGGGCCCATGACGAGCCGGCGTTGTAAACCCATTCATACGGAGCCATTGTAAAGAAGTATCAAAAAAGCGTAATGAAATCAATGAAGAAGAAGTAAAGAACCCGAATTGCAAAATCCTGGTACTGGTCTTTTATAGATATCGGCTGCAGATCATTCAATGACTTCTTTTGCTGGAGGCGGCGCATTTTTTTTTTTTTCGTGTAAGCAAGTAGGTTAGCATGAAAGGAATGAAAACCAAGCAGCTGGTAAAAAAGATATATTTAACTTTGGCGTCATCGACGAGGAGCGACGCAGAGGGGGCAAAGGCGAAATGATACGCGCCACGGTGACACACAGTAAGAGAGCAGGATGTGGCGGTGGCCAGCGTTACTATTTTCGCATCTCAGGTTTGTACGAGTATGTGGCTCAAGCACACGGAAGGTGTAACATTCAATTTTCACTGCAGAGGGAGCTTAACCCACTTTTTCCTTCTCATATTACTGACTGAGACTGATTGCAACTGACTGCGCCCCACACTCAACCTCCGCTTTACTTTTTTTTTATTGCTTTTATTTTTACACACATACGAGTTATGCAAGACGATCACGGCTACGATCTGTCGCAGCACGTGAAGCGCGTTGCAGAATGGACAACCCAGGACGACGGGCGTGGCTTTGTCAGCCAGTACTTTGATCTTTACTACCACTGGACGAAGGACGATCTCACCACAGCAACCTACGTACGCCAGACGCCTAGCAAAGTGTGTATCCTCGGTGTTGCGCCTAGCCACGCCGTTGCTCGTGCGGCTGGCCGTATCCAAGCCATTGTGCCCAAGAAAAAGAAAAAGGACAAGATCGCGAATAGCCCAGTGATTGCCGAGATCACTTTGGACGATGGGCAGTGCATCCCGGTGCGAGCCTACTTTCGGGGGTTCTTTCTCGAGCTGAACCCGCGGCTTCAAGAGGATCCGGACCTGCTGAGACGCGATCCCTTTTTCGAAGGTTATCTTGCCGTCATCAAGGGCTTTGATGATGCCCCAGAGAAAGCATTTCCGCATTTCAAATCCAGGGCGCAGTACGAGCAGCGCGTCAACGGCACCCTTCCCGATGAAATCATCCATGACGACCCCTCCCGCGCACCCCACAATGAACCTAAGCCTTCGCATGATACGGATCGTAATATCCAAAACAATAATGGTCATGATACTAATGATAATGATAATGATAACGACCATGACAGTCCCATGGACCTCGACGACACCCCTAAAAAGAAGTCTGGTCTCTGTCTCCTTATGTAAAAAGTTCTTTCTTTCGTTTCTGTAACCATCTATCTTTATACCTGACACACTTTTGCAATAAACTTAAAAGCATCATCATTTGGCATTGTACTACGATCACTACTGCACTTAAACTTCAGCTGGAAGCCCTATTTTTCGAACGCAGCCTATGTCCTCTCCATCATATTTAATGCTAGTGTGTATGCACATGAGACGATCCAGCCTTACGATTCAATTGATTCTACAGAGCATGTACACATACATACATATATAAATCATGCTGCACCATTTTATTACTTTCATACTTCTGTCAAAACGCGGCCGATATTCATTCTAGTTTTTTCTGCAGACATGCGCGGGTGTTCGGATTGGTGCGTATTACATGTACATATATGTATCTTTTATTTTTATAACAGCGGAAACAGCGCACAGTAAGGTCATGTGCTTAGTCAAGATGTCATCATCCGTTCGCTAAAGTTCAGTCCAGCCCAGCGCCAGAAAGCACAGACCATGTACTGTAGATAAAAATACGCAGTGTCGCACAAGTAAACGGTATTGACTCATAAGCGCCGAAAGACGACCAAGTCGAGGGCTCGCTGCCTCTTGAGGATATCATCAAGCCCGCTCCCGAAGTGCGAGTGGTGCTGGAAGGGCTCAACATTACCAAATGGGTCTAAACAAATGATACCACATACGTGCAGTATTTCAATCCTAGGTTATCGTAGAAGACTGGTTTAGGATATTCGGGATAAAGGCAATCGTATACTTTCTTTCTATCAGATCTGATAGAGTGTTGATACGGCTCTCGCGGTCTAGTCACTACAGGCTTATTCTATAGCGAGCTTCACGAGCATGCCCCCCATCAGCAATCTGGTATGAAGCCTTTTGATAAGCGCTGATGATCGCGCTGATCACATCAATGACGTGAAATTAAATAGGGTGGGCGAAGTTTTCTGCGTCGCCGTTGATCAGTGATACTGCATGGGTGCTCAATTGAAAAGAGAGGCGTCATTAGCTTTCTTGAAAAGAAGGGCTAGCGTCTTTTCTATTCTGGACACAGAGAGACGGGCAAGTTGACGTGCGTGGATGGTAACAGCGAAACTGTGACGAAGCAAATCATGACAGACACAAAAAGATCAGAATTTCATGGATATGGGAGACTTGGCCAGAGGCAGTCGCACCACGCCGGAGGATGGACGCGTCGCTCAAGATGGGCATCATGTATGCTAATGTAATCGGTTTTTATGCTGTACCTTACTCTCTCATGAAACAAAAAAAAAAAAAAAAAGGAAACGGAAACGGAAGGAAAAGGAAGGAAAGGAAGCAAGTTCTTGAGCCGTGCATAGGTCTCGAAGTCGGCAGGGCTCCTTTGGCTAGCGCGCACAAGCATATCCCTAACGGAAACAGAAATGTCAGAGAGTGACACTATAGTTGCGTTTATTGTAACTGTCAAAAAGGCGCCAATCGTGTCGAAGATCATGAGGAATGAAAACGTGTGTATCTGATATATGTATCGTAACAACGGGCAGCTGGTCGATGACTATCCATAATCAATGACCTTGCCGTAAAAACTGCCACTTGATCCACAGCTTGACAGTCAGTAAGGTATGTTTTAGTCTTATGGACGTTGCTATTATCAGTGCTGGTTTATAGGCGAGAGCAATATACTTACGTCATTTGACGGAATAAAGTACGTACTGCATCTACACTGCATTTAATAGCTCGGGTCATTCTCTGATGATGGTTTGAGTTTTTATGCGTACACATGCAACATAGACGCTACGCACGCATAATATTAGTACGAGGAAGCAGCGTTATATTAGGGTAACTTTTGAAAGGCATACGGCGAAAAGATGAGGTGGTGATGTGCATAAAACAGGAAGAGTAATATGCGAAAGCTGATCTGTTCGCCGTGTGCGACCGTTACATGACCAGTATGGCAAATGTTGATCATTTGAACACCAAAAAGAAAGAACGAAAAATAAGCGATATGTGTGGAGGGCATACATCCAAAGTTTTTCCATTGCGCCTCTTTTCTTTTCCACATCTCTTTTGTTTTTTGCCCTTTTACTTCCAGAAAAGAAGGATGGGACAGGCGACGTCTGCGACGCTCTCGCACAAGAAGAATGTGTTTTACGACTATGACGACGTTTCGAATCGATTTGCCAAGGCGACATTATCAACGTTGGCGGTCCCGATGGTGGTGATTGCATTTCCGCTTCTGAATGCCTACACGTTCACTGAAGAAGAGTTGACGGGTGTCAAAGTTGTGGATGGCATGATCGGTGGTCTTTTGGGTGTCTTGGGCTGTACGTATTAGTAGTGTGTAGGTGCCTCAGACGAGACATATCCATATCACCTTTCGCCATGATCAATAATGAATGGATACGTCTGTGGTCATGTAGGGCCGTTGGCACCGTTCCTGGCGTGCTGGAGCATGTACGAAGTGATATTCAAGGACGGCCCACCCGAACCACTGCCGATACCACCAGAATTGAAAGAGAAGGCCAAGCGCGAGATCGATCTTAATTGCGAGCACTATTACAACGTGGCGATCGTCGGCGTCGCAGGTACAGGCAAGGTAACGCTGAACATGAGCAGTTAAAGAGAGTGTGTGTATAAAGACATGAATGTGTGCCTAGAGCTCAATGATCAATGGGATAATGGGATACCATGACACGGATGAACAAGCAGCGGTGACGGGCGAGGTCGAGTCAACAGCAAAACCAAAGGGGTACAAACACCCCGATTTGCGGATGATGATGATTTGGGATATGCCCGGTGCAGGCACTTTAAATCATCCACGCGAATCTTACTTTGAAGACAAGTTCCTCATGTGCTTCGATACTCTCATCATTGTTACGGCAGAAAGGTACAGTGTCGCATGAGCCCTATCCATTTCCCAGTTCTTATGTTCACGGATCACCTGTCCATAGACTCCAGGAAATCGACCTGACTATCGCGCGCAAGGCACAGGCACATCGCATTCCCGTTCTCTTTGTACGCAACAAGGCCGACCAGGCTGTGGACGCCAAGATGCGTCGCTATACCAACCCACGCAATGAAACAGAGGCATGGTCCATGGCAGTGGGAGAGCTCGTCCAAGAAGTACGCCACTCGATATACAAACAGCTCAAGGCAAACAAGCTGAGCACCCGCCGTCTCTTTATTCTGTCCGCTTGGAACCTACAAGAATTTGTGTCTGCCTTGAGCAAAGGCGAGGAAGGACGCTTCAAGGATCAGCGGTTAATTGACGAGGCACGCTTCGTCCGCCGTTTGGTCGAGGGCGTGCTGGCGAAACGCAACCAACACAGTCCTTACCGCCGCAAATCAAAGTCGAAAAAGACAAACTTGTTTGGGAAAGAAGAGGAGCCCATGTTGGATATCTGAGTGTTTATTTGATTTTGTTCTATTCCTTTCTATTGCATATGTTTTTAACGCAAGCTGTAATGATACACGAGAGAAAACAAGGATTTTCACATAGAATTTTATGCTCAAGGTACAGACAAAAGGGAAGTGGGGAGTCTTACTATACGTTTACTCCAACGGTTAACACAGGCGTAAGTTGGGAAACACAGGAAGGATGTCATCACGCCTTCTGACATAACACATTACAAAGAGTGTGTAGCAGGTCAACCATTTATTAACTTTTTACATGCTATTTTATTGTCACATTACCGAGTATGAAAGCATTTTACCAATTTGCTAGTCATGTAAAACCTCTTTCTACTCTAGTGTGTCGGGCGTCACGTCAGCCACGTCAGCGATATTGCCCGCATCACTTGACGCTTGGGCCTCCATCGAGCCCGGCTCCTCGTTCGTCGATTGGGTATCATGGCTGCTGCTGCTATTTTCCTCTGGGGAGGGAGACGTGGCAACTGCGCCTGTTTTGGGAGCATCATTGGTAACTTGGACATCCTGTTTCTCGGGAGCGGCATCCGGCTTTTCATCTGTTAAAGTCACCTCCTCAGCGGGTAAAGTACTGGACTCATCGTGTTCGCCTTTCGTCTCGACCTCTGTCGCGAGATCGACTGACTCCTGACCAGAAGGTGGCTCAATCGCAAGCGCAGGGTCCTTGACGTCCGGCTCATCCATCTTCGCTACCTCCTCCATCTCCTCCATCTCCATCTCCTCTGTTGGCGGATGCTGTTGCTGTGGATTCTCGTTGGCTACCGCTCCCAATGGTTCATCCATGTCGATTTCACGTGGCTGATCCCTATCATTGTTAGTCGCATTCACCTCTTCTTCTTCGTTTGTTAGATCACGGGTCAGGTCGCGAAGTTCGTCATCGTCCGGAGCTCCCTCTAAATTCTCGTCCTCATCCAACTCGAGACCCTCAAATTCGTCAGCTGCTGTTGCTTCTGCTGTTGCTTCTGCTGTTGCTTCTGCTGGCGTTTCGTGAGTCTCTTTTTCTGTGGGAGCGGGAGCTGTCTCCTCTGCCAGCGCCGTCATCGGAGAGGAGGAGGAGGTAAAGGTATCAGGCTTATGCACCGCACCAGGTGACAAGCGTTCCAGAGACGCATCGAGGCCATCCTCGCCCAGTTTCTCATCCGAAACAGCCTGCTCTGCCATGACCTGATCATCATTGCCAATGAGAAATGCCTCTTCTTCGGTCAGATCAGTCATTTCGGCAGAGGGCGTTGGTTGGTTTGACGCGGACTCTGGTATACCCAAACCTTCATTAAGGTCGCTGATACGTTGCTCGGTAGCTTGCTCGAGGTCAGGCTCGGCAATAGGTTGTTTCTCGGTAACAGCGCCTTCGGAGGATTCGACAGCCTCGGCCATCTCTTCATCAACGTGTCCTGACTCAATACGTTTCTCCTCATCCAATGGCTTATCCGCGAGGATATCCTGTTTTTCTGACTGTAGCTCCTCTTCAGCAGCAGGGGCCTCTGTGATCTGCTCAGGCCCAAGCGCTTCTTCCGCATCGCGCTCGACAACGGCTTCCTGGTCCTGCGTCTCACCCAAAAGAGCTTCCTCGGTTTCCTCCGACGGTGGTTCCTCGCGAATTACAGGGACTTCTGTGACCTGAGCGGGCTTGGCGATGTCTTCCGAACCGCGCTCGACAACTGTCTCCTGAACCTGGGTCTCACCCAAAAGAGCTTCCTTTGATTCCTCCGACGGTGGTTCTTCGTGAAGTAGAGGGGTTTCTGTGGTTTGAGCAGGCTCGGTCATGTCTTCTGCGCTCTCTACAACCGCTTCCTGATCCTGCATCTCGCCCAGAAGAGCTTCCTCAGTTTCCTCCGACGGTACTTCTTCGCGGGTGGCAGAGGCCTCGAGAGGCTGTGGAGGTGTGGCTACCTCCTCTTGGCCAACTTCGGGCTGTTCTTGTTCCTCTTCCGCCGGCACCTTTTGCTGCTCATGATCGAGTGTCTCTTGGACAACCATGGATGCCTCCTTTTCTCCCTCTTCTGCTTTTTCTTCCTCCTCCTCTACAGATTCACCCGCGAGTCGACTGTTCATCATAGCGTCGAACTTGGAGAGCATCGCCTTGGAAGAATTCGCAATCTGGTCTTTTTGTTGCCTGTACCAGGCTAAACGTGACTCTTTGTAGAGCGGAGAAGATTCCCGCTGCTGGAAGAGTGAGAAATGCTCCTCGTGCATGATATCGCGCATCCATTCATAACCCGACAGAGGAGAGATGGAAGCAATCGCGCTCTGTCGTGGCGAGGTGACCATGGCCTTATCACGGTTCACCCATGCGCAGTAATCATGGTGTTCCAAATTGGCGTGGAAGACGAGCTGGCCATTTGCTTCGTTGTTCATATGGTTCTGCTCCAGAGGAAGACGCACACGACGGAAGCAGTGGTGGCATGCGAGCGCAACCACCGGGCTCTCTTGAAGGAGCTGCCAACCGTACATGGGCAGAATATAGGCTGTGAAGAGAAGGGGGTCGATGGGTTCGCTCGCGAATGTGGTGTAGCCTGGTAAGTTTTCTGTCTTTCGAATAAACGTATCCAGCGCTGCAAGGTCATTATCGTGCTGCAAAATCACGTGTGAGTAAGCCACTGTATGAAGCAAGTATCACAGAGTACACTTACCAAGCCGTGACGAATGTGGGGTAAAAGATCCTTGTGAGTGATCATCTTGTGCGCCTGCCCTGTGATGAAATCCAGCGCTTCCGAATGTGTGCGGATTGGAAACGCATAGATACGATCTATCCACGAGAAATAGCGTGAGCAAACGTGACGACTCTCAATCTTACAACTTGGCATCATACCTATACAGACATTATCTCTCCAGTAGCAACCCTCCTCGTGACACGTGGTGAGGCTTTCTTTATACTTTTGTACAATACGTTCGTCTAGAAACGGATAAAAGGAAGACATGAGTATACGAGGACAACAGATAATTTATATTCAGAAGGCTTACATTGCTTTAGTTCATTCGAGGGAAGGACGATGATATAGTTTTCACCTTTGCATTGATCACACACAAGGCGAGACACGTGGTTATTACTGATACGACCTGAGTCTCGAAAACCATGCATAGCGCACTCAAGAGCGCTGACCGGACGGCGCCGCAGGATGAAATCAAGTGAAAATGACCGTAGACGGTCAAAGAAAGCTTCGCGATTGTGAGACAGTCGCTCTTGCTTGAAATCAGGAAGATTCGCAACGGCATCACCGGAGAAGCTCAATTTGCGTCGTTTTTGTCTATAACGGAAATGAGTACACAGAAGAAAAGAGCTTGAATGTCAAACTTACGTCTCTGAAAGATCGGATGGCGCAGCAGTTGTCAGGCGTCGTTTCAAGAGACCCTTTTCAGTTCGGATCCTTGACGTCAATGCCTGCAGATCATTGCAAGCGTCCAGAAGGCGATTGGCGTTGGTACGAAGGGGAGATTCTGTGCTCATGGGATGGACAGAGAAAATGGGAGAAAGAAGAAAAAAATGAAAAAGGATGAAAAATTGGGCTGCGGTTGGCCTAAAATAACTGATGACGACGTCGCCCAACAAATAGAAATAAGGCGTCTCCATTTTTGTCTGGTGTCACATTCACATACATCCTTCTTTTCGTCCAAAGAAGACACGGTAGCTTATTTCTCATGGTCATGTCGAATGTGCCTCTCTGGATTAAGGGCTGGTTCTTTGCCAGTTCTCTTCTCGTGCTCTGGGTATTGCTTCTAGACGCGTTTCAGTATTTTAAAGGGAACTGACAAGGAAAGGTGTTGTTCTTTTGTTGCAGGACGCGGGCTACTGCTTGCTGAGGTAAGGAACCGCTCATTCGCAGGTCCTCGTCTCTTCGCCATTCGCTTACTCGAGAACTGTATGCATGTATAAAGACCCCATAGCATGGAAGGAGGGAAGTGGAATTTATTATGGAGACCTTACATATTGTATGCGAAGGTAAGACCCCATCCCACTCTTCTGGGTTATGCCTGCTTGCTGACCCGTGCATAGATTGACTATTTCTATGGCCTTCCCGCCTACGAGGCCAACGATGGCTTCACAGGTGCCCAAGGTAACACTAGCAAGAGCCTTATCCATACTATCCATACTGAGTCGAGTTGAATAGCATTCATGAATCTGATCGAAACCGCTCTCAACTTTTTGTATCTGGCCATGGTGTCTGCCCAGAAGCCCATCGGTCAGGCCAACCTCGTCGGCTTCTCGGCTGCCATCCTCACCACAGCCAAGACCGTGCTCTACTGGCTTGTTGAATGGTTTAGCGGCATGCAGCACACCGGGCACAACACCCCCTCTGACTTCTTGATCCTATGGGTCGTAAGTACATTCATACCTGTACAAGTTGAAATCATGGGCTCAGTCTTTGTCTTTGCTTTCACTGTTTCATTTAGATCCCCAACGGTGCGTGGATCGTTGCGCCTACCATCATCGCCTGGATCCTCGGCCGGGATTTGTTTGCGCGACTCCAAGACCAGCCGCGAGTCAAGCAACAGTAGCTCTCGTATTTTATTCTTTAACATTGACCTATTGGGTGTACGACTCACATTTCATTAATATACCAGATAACCTCCTCCAGATATGTACTTTTTAAATGCAATCCATGTCTTTGAGATGTACTGTATTGGAAGAATGGGGAAAAAGGGTCAAGTAGCCGCTCTATCGCATCAGCATCATCCCTGTGCGACCTTTTTCATCCTCTTATAATGACAATAGATGCTTATAAAGATGATCGTTAGTATGGCTGTACGATACAAATGGATTATGAGGAATATATACATGTCTTTAGAAAAGGGCGATCTCTGATGGGCATGGTGGCTAGGCTTGCTGCTGCTGGTGCTTCAATTTGACTGATTGACGTAAGGTATTGGGCGGGGCGTAAGGCTGCAGGAGTGGCCTAGACGAAGGCAGGACAGTCGAAAGGGTTTTTGTAAAGTGGCACGACTGACCTCTCTCTATGGCCCAACCAGCTGGATGGGTCGGCCCCTAATATATCTATCCTCCCAGGTCTTGGTGTTCATCGCATTGCAGACGGCATTGAGAGTGGCAAATAATACTTGGCTGCATGACCATGAATGGGTTCTGATAGGTTCCACTGATGTGGTTTGTTCTCCTTGGTTCTCTGCTGGCACACCTCGCACGGTGACTGTTCCTATACAGTAGAGTGTTCATACAGATTTGGGGGTGGGTATCTTTATACTGGAAGGGCGCAGGACGTCTTGGTTATCATCAGGTGGTTTGCATGCTCTACCTTGTTTAGGGCAGTTGTTGGCGCCAACAGGGGGGCTATACTCCCCGACAAACCGCAGATCTGACGTATTCTTGATGAACGTCAGCCAATCTAATACTTAAACAGGTTGAGAGGACAAGACGAAGGGATCACAAGAAAAGTTGCGATTCGTCGAATAAAGTTTTGGGTCAAGCAAGTCAATGGGTGTATATATATCAGGAGGTAGTGCTAGTTTGTAGTTCTTATGCAGAGTGTATGCAGAAGTAGGTAGGCGAAGTTGAGTCGGGTGTGTACATAAACTGGCCATAAAGTTGGCATGCTGGTGGCACACACACACACACACAGACACACACACATGCGTGCTGCGAGGCTTGATACAAAGCGGGATAGAGTAGTTCAAGCAAATTCCCATGATAACTTCTATCGATTTCTAAAACTGGACTCGCGCTGTGCGTTGTCTCGACATGTCTCACTAACTTATAACCTCTTATCTTTTTTTTTTTTTTCGTCTGGATAAATTATTGCTTCTCTCTCTCTATTTTCTTCAAACATGTCGGCAGAAGAACCCCAGCAGCAAGTCTCGTATGCACTCCAGACGAGAGGCGTGCAACCAGTGAGCAGCACCAAGCCAGGCGGCTCTGACTTTACGCGACGCAAGAACTGGTCCCAGAATGTGCTGGATGAGTTGCGCGATTTGGTGATTGTGCTCAACAGCGACTTTAAGATCATCTTTTGCTCGGAAGCGTCTGTTGAGTTTCTGGGGTATCCGCCTGCCGAGTTGAACGGTCACTTGGTTACGGAGTATATCCACGTCGACGACGTTGACAGCTTCTCGCGCGAGTTCCGCACTGCACGTGACACAATGCAAGCCCTGCGCATCTATCACCGTGTCCAGCGCAAGGACGGCAACTACACGCTCATGGAAACCAACGGGCATTTCTACCGCAACGCCTTTATTGGGTCTATGCGCAGGATCCCGACGGAGGCGTCGCGTGCGATGGACTCCTTCTTGGATCTCAAAGTCGAAAACGAGCAGCTCAAGCAGCGTCTGGCCCACCTCAAGGAAGAACAGCAAAAGCAAGCCGACGAAGAGGGAGAGGAAGGCGAAGACGAGAGTTTGCCTCGGCCGGTGCCTGCCCAGGAAGAACAAGCGCCGTTTTTCACCATGGGCGAAGAGGCAGCGCCATTCGTGTATACACCTGGTATCGCCATGTCGTACGACATCTCGCAGAGTCTCGAGATGTTTACGGGTCTGCACTACGACATGGGCGAGCGCTCCAAGGGCATCTCGCTGGGTCTGGAGGGCGACCTGACGACCGTGCCACCGGAGAGCCGTCTGCCTGCTGTCATTGGTCCTGTCGATCGCCAGCCAGCGTCTGACGCCCATTCTTCCTCGGGAGACGAGCCGCAGATTCGTGGAAAAAAGAAGAAGCTCGATACGTCTGAACCTAACATCTGCACCGACTGCGGCACCACCCAATCTCCTGAGTGGCGTAAAGGTCCTCAGGGTCCCAAGACGTAAGGCATACGAACAATGCGAATATAAATGCATGTAATTGACGTCTGTTTTAGGCTCTGCAATGCGTGTGGCCTACGCTGGTCCAAGTCGAATCGCAAGTAGGCCGACCAGCCTGCTGCCAAAGTCAAGGACTAAAAAAAAAGCATATGAAAGAAAAAGCATGTATGAAAAACAGATACCCGTTTTTACCACACCACGTACCACACATATCCGCTTGTATTTCGAGGACATGTATGCATGAGTATAGCGAATAATAGTATGAAATAGCAGTTCATTTTTACCTCTTTCTTTTTGCATGATTGATGAAAAATAAACGCATTGGCGACAGTAGTAATTGCGATATACAATGGAATACTGTACAATGCAGGGAAATAAAGAAGAAGAATGACTCTCGGATAGGGATATCACATGACGGGAGATGAATGTGGAGGGCAAAGCGAGCGTATGTGTGGGGCCACCGAGCGGGCAAGAGGACATCCTTATGCGGGGAAGGTTGAATCGCCGACAGAGCGTATAAGTACAAGTTGCTCTTCTTGCGGTGAACTGGGATCTCTCAATGCCATGCACAGGACAGGACCTCCTCACGCCAGTAGTCCTTCCACGCCCTCTGCTACGCCTCTCCCTTCTTCTTCTTCTGTGCGCAACTCGAAACTAGACCATATTATACAGGTAAGTCTTACTCTTGGCTTGCTCAATCATAACCCGATCAGTTATTCATTCATTCATTCATTCATCCACGCATCCATCCATGTATAACCAACACCACCACCCGCCTCAGAACTTCTACACAAAGACGGCCCAGATCATTCTCCAGGCCCGCCTCAACCTCGACGACACCTCGACGACCCAACCCTCCCAGCCTCAACCACAGCAGCAACGACCCAACACGCGCAAACTCAACAAATGGGTTAGCATAGCATACATAGCACATACAGTGGACCTTATCAGCTTACGACGAATGTTGACTTACCATACTCTACACCGCATCTAGTTCAACCTCGTGACCCAGGACATGGAGTCGCTCCGCGAAGAGCTCCGATACTGGCGGTCGCTGGCCATCCGCGCTGCCGACGAAGAGCCACCGCCCTTGATGATCGAGATTTATCTCGACACGTCTCAGCTGACCCGCACCCAAACCCTCCTTCTCGCCGACCACCAGCACCAGCACCACCTGCACAGGATAAACACCTCCTCCTACCTTGTCGACCGCTCTTCACGAACAGACCGCATCGTCCTCGAGCGTTGGACCTTGCCGCTCAGGTACAGACACATGCACACATACACACACAGAGTACTCCTTGTCTTAACACGCCCCATCGATTGTATTTCTGAATGCATAGCCACCCGCTGCCAGACCATGCCGTCGACTTGCCCAATCTATATAAGCGCTCCATTGTCTTCTTCCGGGCGCTTTACGCCTACGTAAGACTCCTACCCGCATACGGCCTTTTCAGACGTCTTCGCAATTCCGGATCGTCTTGCGGCCTTACCCTTGGCTACAGGCTCACGTCTGCCCCACGGCATTCCGAAGGCGAAGTTCCGCTCGGTATGAAAAGGAAAAAACACGGACGATCATTTTAGTGCAAAGCGTTCTCATGCGACACTGATAGAGCAACCCGCCGTGGACGGAGAGAATTTTGAACTGCTCTCTTACCGCTTTTCGGACGTGGTGACGCCGCTTGGGTAAATCAAAAAAGAGAGGCTCGGCGTGCCTAGAAACTCATGATGCCACTCTACAGGACGTTCAAGATGCAGGTCCATTATCGCAACCAGTGCGATTTCCGCACAGAAGATGCCGAGCGGGACTTGAGTGCCCGCATGATTGACATGGACGAGCATTATTTTACACCCACGATGGCCAAGCACAGTCAGGCGGAGGACGTGTTCAGTACACGCACCCGTAGCTACATGAACGAAGGTCCACAAGAACGACCTGAGGTAGTATAAGGGAAAGAGGGGCTTGCGCTTGCGAAGAAGGGGGATGAGCTCATCCTATTCTCTAGACATCTCAGGCACATGAGGAAGAGTATAGGCGGAAAAGCATGGATTATTGCTCGGATCCACGGGAGTTGCTGCATCAGCGGCAGCGACAGCTCAGCCTCACCCCACGCCACTCAGTGTCGCCTATGAGCCGGGCCGTGAGCAAAGCATCGCAGCCAACGTCGTCGATGGCCACCGACAGCATGCCCCGCCGTATTTCAGCACCTCACATGTCACCCTTCAAATCACCCTCGCTGTCCTCGTCGCCTCAAGCCGAAGCCATTCGTAAGTTTTGGGACAATGACTGGAGGAGAGGAGACTCATGCCTTCATTGTGGTATACATCAGTGGCCAATATCAAACCGCAGCCCTCACCCAGCGAGCGGGTCCGTTCGTCGAACATTGACATCAGCGGGTCCGTCAGTGGCGGCAGTAGTGGGGGCCGCAAGATTGAGTTCTCGCCGAGCTTTGATAAGATCCGCGAACGCAACAGCCCGTCCCGGACCGAATCGACCTTGTTCAACACGGCCCGGCGACTGTCGCGTGCGAGTGACCACAGCTCGCTTAACATTGTCAGCGTAGGTGAAGGGTGCACGTGCTATGCTCATTGCTGAGAGAATACTCATGGCGGATGCCTATTGTCTGTGTGCCATGTGTGTAGAGCTCCTCGGATGATCCTGATTTGGAAGAATTCGTACGTTTTGCAGCAACTCAACCCGAACTCAAGCTGTTTCGCGGCCAACGGCTGTCAGACACACCGCCGTCGCCTGAAGGTGGTCTCGGCGCGAGCACTGACCCGAGTGCGTCCATCTACAAATCCAAGGTAAAGCGCAAGGCGATGTGAGAGTAATAAAACGCATGGAAGCTGACACGACTTAAGCGGCTGCTCAGTCATTTTCGCAACCTCAAAGACACACACAACACGCTGTCCGAGAGCATGTCGAGCAGCATGATGCAGCCTCAGCGGAGGGCGAGCTCTTCCTACGGGTCGTCCACGTCCTCGCACAAGCACGCCTCCTCGCCGAGCGTATCCTCCCCGTTGGCGGCCTCGCCCGACCGGCATAGCCCGCACCATCGGCGCTTCATGTCGACCCAGTTTGCGATGGAGAAGCAAGACGCACCGAGGGAGAGCGGGCCCTTTAGCTGCCCTTCCGCGCCACACCGGCTCGATCACTATCCTACGACCTCCT
Organism: Syncephalastrum sp. PYS2702; assembly: GCA_023630325.1. NCBI lineage: Eukaryota > Fungi > Mucoromycota > Mucoromycetes > Mucorales > Syncephalastraceae > Syncephalastrum > Syncephalastrum sp. PYS2702. The sequence goes on along the minus strand of JAMAMT010000029.1, from coordinate 29,416 downwards.
CCACATGGTACGAACCTCTCACGGCGCCGACGGCCGCAGCAACGTCAGCCGCGACCACCACCAGCGCCACCCATACCACCCCCGCCGCCAGCACCGCCGCCGCATGCTATGACGCGCCCTACAGCACGGGCCAGGGACGGCCCGCGGAAGATGATGACGATTCGCTCGTGTTCAACATGAGCGAGCTCGGATGCGAAACCCACCCGCCGCCAAAGCCACCCCCATCCGAGGCGGCTTCGGCTTCACGACCCACCTTGACGTCCCAACCGTACGAAGAAACGACGAGCCCTGTACTGCACCAGCCGTTGACGGCGGCTGCTTATAATACCCGCGATTATGCGCGTCGCCTTGCTTTGATTGCCGAAGCCAATCGTCAAGAGGAAGAGCACAAGAACCAATAAATCCCCCGTTGTTTTTTTTTCTGCAATAAAGCCTGTCGCTGTCGAACGAATGCATGCTCGCTTCTCTGAAACATGCTGTACCTTTTTTTTCCCTGCCGTGTGTCACGTCATATATCGACCTACACTGACGCCTGTAATTTATCAGTGTGGTACGACGTTGGACCAAATTGCCAGATATACACAATCGGGTTAAGTCTCATGGCCTGACCTCCCCTGTGACATCCGGGATCGATACAAGCGTAGCTTAAAGTGATTTGCTTTTCTGATTGGAAAACAGACACACACACACACACACAGAGAGAGAGAGAGAGAGAGAAAGTGAAACAGGGTTGTATGTATATCGAATATCAAGGTAAAATGGAGTCATGCATCTGCCAACAGTGATGACACGTGAGTCCGTGCACGCCACTTTATTTTTATGTTATGTTGCCACCGACGCACAAGCCGTGTTACTGCACAGCCCACGACTTATCACGGTTGTCCGAGGAAGTACGTGGGCTCTCAAGGGTGTTATGCATCGTGCATAGCAAACAGGAGAGATGCGGGATCTAAGACTCCCTTTCTTGTCTCCGTTACAAAAACAAGATCTCCTAAAAATATATTCCTTGGGTTGCGGACCTCACATTATGATGTACGTACGTACGCACAGATGGCCCATGCCACGTCATCTTTTTTTACCATCTTGGCAACAAAAAAAGAGGGAAAATCACAACAAGAAATGTACATAAAGCACGCACATAGAGGCGAGAGAGCGATAGCCTGGGATGATGGAATAAAAGAACGAGGTGTCCTTTGGGTTGAAAATGGATTTTGTTGTCTTTCTTTACCACATTTTTGTGTGTTGAGGAAGGAAGAAACCTCCCCAACCACCAATCAAGTGATCGGGTGCGGTCGTATTTTTCGAATTCGGGATTTTACTTTTTCTCTTCTTCTCTCTAACGCACCAGCAACAAGCTGCCCAAGCAGACCAACCAATCAACAAGGAAGTAATCATCATGGGTCAAACACTGTCCGAGCCCGTTACCACCAAAGAGTCCTCCGAGGGTCAAGATACCCGTGTTATCTATGGTGCATCTTCCATGCAGGGCTGGCGCATCTGTACGTATACAATCTGTCATTATCACTGTTATTATATGACAAACGCGTACCATCCCCATGACACGGTCTTGTGGGATGGTTGGCTTGAGCCATGCATCGACACAGATGGGTCTGATCTTGATTTCTTCTTTTTCTTTTCCTAATGTTAGCCATGGAGGATGCGCACACGACGATCCCCGAGTACAAGAACACGGGCGCGAGTTTCTTTGCTGTTTTCGATGGCCATGGCGGTAAGATAAACGAACAAGAGAAATGATGTCTCTATTATATATACTGATACGTGTGCTTTTTTTTTTATCAGGCTCGGGTGTCGCCAAGTACAGCGGTGAGCACCTGCACAAAAAAGTGATGGATTCGCAGCTGTTCATGTCCGGACGCTTCCGCGATTCACTCAAGGCGGGTTTTTTGGCGATCGATGACTCACTGCGCAAAGGTAAGCTGGTTCCCGCGGATCCATTGTTAAAATACAACAGGATGAAAATTTTTATAACTGATGGGACACATCGCTTCCCCTCTTTTTCTATTGTCATCTAGATCCGGAGTATGCTCATGAATCGTCTGGATGCACTGCGGTGGCAGCCATGCTGACCAAGGATAACATGTTGTTTGTGGTACGTTTTCAATACTTGACAAAGATAAAACAGGCAAAAGGGGTGTGTGCGTGTGTGTTACCAAATCACTCACGCGTGATACCAGAGCAATGCGGGCGACTCGCGTGCCATTATCAGCACCAACGGCAAGGCGATCGCGCTCTCACAGGATCACAAACCGGGCAATCCCAAGGAAACCGCACGTATCCAGAATGCAGGCGGTCACGTCGAATTCGGTCGTGTGAATGGTAAGAAAGAAAGAGAGAAAGACAACAGAAAGAAAACAAAAAAAGAAAAAGAAAAAGAAAAAAAGGATAGAGCAGGGCTGCTAACGCAACACATCTAGGCAACCTCGCCCTGTCGCGTGCGTTGGGCGACTTTGAATTCAAGCAGAGCAAGGACCTTCCACCGGAGGAACAGGTGGTCACGGCGGATCCCGATATCACCGAGCATAAGCTGACCCCGACCGATGAGTTCTGCGTCATTGCCTGCGATGGTGAGTAACTCTTTGTTCGTTTTATTTTCATCTGAGCCATCAGGGTCATGCAAAGACATGACGTTCGACTTACCTGATGAAATGTATATGCATCATTCGTTGTTCTCACGCTCGCCATTACCTAGGTATCTGGGATTGCATGACGAACCAGGAAGTGGCCGACTTTGTGCGCGGCCAGATTAAGGAGGGCTACCCGCTCAAGATTATCTGCGAGAACCTGATGGAACGTTGCCTAGCTGGCGAGAGCGATGTCGGTGGTGTCGGCTGCGACAATATGACCGTCATCATCGTGGGTCTACTGCAGGGCAAAACCGTCGAAGCATGGTACCGCTGGCTGGGCAAGCCTGACGAGCAGCCTGTGGCAAGTCCGCAGCCCAAGGAGACTTCGTCTTCTGAAAGCGAAGCAGAGACAAAGGACTCGAAGGAGAAGGACGCAAGTTCTTAGACTTACCTCTATCTGATTCTCTTTATTCTTTCTCTCTCTCACACTACCACACACACACTCCCACTCCCACTCTCTTTCGCTCTCCTCCTGCGACGCGCACATCTTCATTCTGTGTTTCACTATTACTCTTTTTTTTTTTCCGGGTGTGTTTTTTTCCCCTCTCACATCCCATGTCACCACGTGTATATGTACCTACGTATTTTTTTCTTCTGAAAGACTCTGATGTTGCATAATTCGACCCGTGCGAAAGTTGGAATCCGATCTGACCAATGGATGACTTTTAAAATTTGCTTGTTTAATCAATCTACTTTTTTTTTATTTTATTCAACCCATCTGACAGTACTTTTCAACCTATTTTTCTACTTTTTTTTTTTCTGTTCATACCCTGATAAGCAAGCATGTCTTCCGAAGGAAACCTCTATGAGCCCAAGCCCGTGCACCCTATCGTGGGATCTCCCTCCCAGTCTTCGGTCGGCTCGGTGCGATCCCTCATTTCGCGACAGGACACCCCCGTCGACATTGACGGCATGAGCTGGCCCAGTAAGGCTTTCTTTGGAAACAAAAGAAAGAAGAGGCATAAGCTGACGTGTGTGTATGTTTGTGTGTATTTGAACAGGCAAGGGCGCAAAGAAGAGACGAGACGAGTCGGCCAACGACCGCCTTGAGCGTCAGACCAAGATAGCCGATGCTGTCAAGACGATCCTGTCTTGTATCGGTGAAGACCCCGAACGCGAGGGCTTGCTGAAGACGCCCGAGCGCTATGCCAAGGCGCTCCTGTTCTTTACGAAAGGCTATGAGGAGAACATCCGAGGTAAGCAGGGAATCCCACCGTCCAGTGAAACATTGAAGTAAACATCGTCTGCTATTTGTTCTAGACGTCATCAACGACGCTGTGTTCGAAGAAGGTAGGGAGAAGGGTCGTATCGTGTGGTGGAGCTCGTTGACTCATGGCTCGTGTATGACTAGACCACGACGAGATGGTGATTGTCAAGGACGTCGATGTGTTCTCCTTGTGCGAACACCATATGGTGCCCTTCACGGGTAAAATCAGCATTGGTTATATCCCCAACCGTCGGGTCGTGGGTTTGAGCAAGTTGGCTCGTATCGCAGAGATGTTCACTCGGAGGTAAACCACAAACGAGTGCTTTTTTAGTGTCAGAGTGCTTATATGGATTATTCTACTGTGCTTAAGGCTGCAAGTCCAAGAGCGGGTTACCAAGCAAATTGCCCAGGCTCTTATGGAGATTCTGCAGCCGCAGGGTGTAGCGGTTGTCATGGAGGCTTCTCACCTTTGCATGTGCATGCGGTAAGTGCCAAGAGAGTATTCACTTTTGGATGTAGAGATCTAATCATGTCATTCTGTTTCTCTCTCTCTTTTTTTTTTTTATTTTTGGATGTGATGAATATAGTGGTGTGCAGGTAAGCTTTCGGAAGGACAAGAAGGTATATTCAGACACAAAATAAACTCATCCGCTCCCTTTTATAGAAACCTGGCAGTGCCACGACCACCAGCTGCATGATGGGTGTGTTCCGTAGCAACCCAAAGACCCGCGAAGAATTCCTCACCTTGATCCGCCGGTAGATGCCCCCTCCCTCCCTCCCTTCTCGTTCCTCCTTTTACCTCATGTCTCTCTGTCTCTACCTGTCTCTGTCTCTCTCTCTCTCTCACTTGCCTTTCTCCCCTATCGTTCAACCTAGTTTGTTTTTGTTTTTTTCCCTTTTTGTTATATTATGTATTATTTTTTAGACTTCAACAGCCATCCAAATACATCACCGTAGAAAGAAAGAAGGAAGGAAAGAAGGAAAAGCGTATACTGTACTGTATATATATAAATGTATATATATATAATATGTGATATCTAAGCGTCCAAGGAAGACTGGTCCGAGCTAGGGCTCGGGAGATGACTCTTGGCAGACTTTTTGCCAAAGGAGGGGAAGAACTTGGGTTTGCTCCGGTCGTCGATACTCATGGACGACACGCTGCCGCTGTCGGCGCGCGGGGACGGTGTCGCATCGGGCTGAAGGGGTCGACTCGGGGTGTCAATGTGGCCGTAAGACGTGTCGGCCCGCGCGAGTGTATCCTGCAGTGCCATGGGTGACTGGTTTGGGAGAAGTGCATGCGCGGCCGAGAGCACGTCGGTGAGCGCAGCGTCGCTGATCTCGATTTCGTGTGACGACGGTGACTTTAGGAGCTCATTCCGGCGGGGACGGCTACCCAAAGGCATCAAACCATCGTCGCTCAAGAGCCGGGTCTTTTTTGTCGGTAGGATGGGGCGCAGGATGGATTTCTTCACAGGCCGCCTCGGGTGAGGAGGGGTATAATCTAAAACAACATCCAAAGTGGGTAAGTAACAGAAAGAAAAAGAGTGCATCGAGATTTGGACAAGTCGTAACGTTACCCTGCATGGCTTGCGGTGCCTCGTTTTTGGCTTGTCTTTGGATCCAGCCCGAAAGACCGCTGTTGGCCTGCATGCAATGGGTGAAGGCGACGTCTGCAGAAGAAGGGCATGAGGAAAAGAGAACAGACAACCGATGATCTCATCAAGAAGGACAGTTACCATACGCTGCCATGCGCTCGGCCGCGTTGTTCATTTTCATGGTGTGGTACAGGGTAAGTGCCCCATGGGCAGGTCCGTCCCGGAAGCTGAGGGTCAAAGGGGCGCCTTCCGGCCGTACATTTGCTTCTTCCTCCTTTTGTTCGACGATGGGCTCGTGTTGTCTACGCAGCTCCTGGGCCCCTTGCTCGAGCAGGTCGGACAGGCCGGCTGGGCTAGGGTCCGGTTTCTTGTCAAAGATCGTTTGGAAGGTCACGAGCGAGTTGAGCAGGTCATCGCCGGTCGCGTCGTCCTTCCATGAGATCTGATACGTGTCTCGGTTGATGTAGTCTTCCGTCGTGGGCTGCTGTCTCGCCTCGTTCCGCATGCGCTCCCGTGATGAGACGCGGTAGATGCTGTCATGCTCGTCGTAGCTCTTTTTCGGCAGATGCATGTCGTACGACTTGACGGTCGGCGACTTGCGTCGCGAGAGCGAGTTGGACTTTTGCAGCCGGCTGGCCTTGTTGGCCGCAGCCGTCTTGTGATTCGCGGCTTTACGTCGTTGTCGCATGCATTTGTAGCAGCTACAGTCGGGCGTGGACGAGCATTCCCAAGCAGTACCGTTGGAAGCAGGCGGTGACGATGATGATGATGATGCAGACGGTGTATCCGAGCTGGGTGGGTTGGCGTCGTTTCTGGACTGGGAAGCAAGGATGGAACTCAGGTACGGATCATTCGAAGCAGTAGACGAGGCATTAGCAGGCGTATCAGTGGTCGTTGTGGTTGTGGCTATGGTTTCAGGTGCAGGTGCAGGTGCGGGTGTGGGTGGTGTGGGTGGTGTCGAACGTCTTCCTGCCCTGTGGTATTTCCAGTTAACTTGACCGTTCGGCGCAACCTGGTGTAGTAGCTTACGGTGAAGTTGTCATGAATTCCGAATTGATTTCAACCTTGTTTGAATCCGGTGTGAAGTCTGAAAGAAAAAAGGAATGAGCATTGACTAGAATATGGACCAGCGCTAGTGGGTCTGTCTGTGTGTCATGAAGGTCGTACAGTCCATATGATTTACAAAAGCGATCTGGGTTGCCATTCTTTGCAAGCGAGGTGAGACAAAGGAGAAGAGGTGCAAGCAATGAAAACCATACCAGGTATGTGGGATAACAAAGCCCGTCGTGCAGACATGCGCCGAGATGAGACAAAGGGAAGTCGAAGATATTTGCTTTAGCGCGCCAGAACACGAGCCATCAATGTCGTACAAATTGAATGCCGCCTAGAACAAGACTAAATACCGTATACTGTAATTCAAACTACTGGAAGACCACACCTTCATTCTCATCGTTGTTTTTCCACACAAAAACTTCAATATCCTCTCAAAGACACAACTCTCATGCGGCATGCATACCGGAAACCACCTGTCACTACTCTTGTTGGCTGTTATGTTTTATTTATTTGCAATCCATAATTCATGTCTATACAAAATAATGAAAAAAAAAAAAGCATGATCTGCAAATGGATGTGCCACCAATAAGCATCCTTAGCACGCACGTCTGCGTCGCATGTATGCCATGGTTTTAGGTTTGAAAATCACATCATTCCAATCCACACCTACTGTATATTGTATTGTTATGAATTTTTGGAAGGTGCCGAATTTAATTTTATTCGCAAGAGACAAACGATCTTTACGGATTGATTCATGCACCCCTTTCGCCTTCTACTTTTACCCCTGATAACGTGAGGAAAACAAAAACCTGACACTTTAACTTTCGCTACACGGGTGCATGATTATGCAGTCCACCATTTGCCGACATACTTGTTTTTTATTCTGTTTTTGTCACTTGCCCCGTCTTGAGCATGCCCATCCCATCACTTGACAAGAAATAACTATGCATGCTTTTACCCGCCCGATCTGACCTAAAGAGGTTGAAATTATATAGAGTCGCTTGTGCTCCTGATATTGTAACGAGGAAATCTTTCACCATCCTTTTGCTTTTTTTAGCTACACCCTCGAACCTCCGCTTGCTCAGTAACAGTGATATTCCGTTTTGTCGTGCAAGAACACACCCTATTTGCGGCGCCAAGAAATGACACTAGACGCATGGCAACATCCGATCAATATGCGGAGCCGTGACGATATGCATGCGCAGCAAACCGTTCCTGGCCAGAGTATACCACTTGTACTTGATGCCGTGCATAAGAAATGGGGCAGGATAAGAATGGAAAATAAGGAGATAACCTGGATCACATCGCTATCACCGTGTCTGAATCCCCTCAACAATTCTCCATGACCATAAAGAGAGTTCATAGACATAAATACAGAGCAGAAAAAAGATCAGTCTTAAATTAAGTGGGTTCGTGTTCGGGTTGTCAGGATAACAAGGCATCGACGCTCATGAAACTATTGCCTGCTTGTTGGGTGGACCGGGTAGACGTCGTAGGCGGGGCGGGGCGTGACGAGAAGAGAGGAGAATTCTCGGATGAGAAGAGCCGCATCGGACCGACGGCTTGGCGAACATAATAGTCCATGAGCTTGGTATCTTTTTCCTCTGTGGTAGAGGTCTTGGGGGCTACATGGAACGTCTCATCCCAGGGATGCCTCCCATGAAATACTGGCCTCGGGGGATTGGCCGACGTGGATGGGTGTGTCAGCAGGATGGGTGTAGGTGTAACATCATCCTGGTGGTCTTTTTCTTCATGTTGCTCCGTATCATGGTGGGATAACTCTGGCTCGATCTGTTGCTGTTGCTGTTGCTGTTCTGATTGTTGTTGAGGCTGTTGTTGAGGCTGTTGTTGTGGGTGCTCGCTTGAGGTCTGCGTCCAATGTCTTGAACTTAGTAACGGAAATATGATCGAAGTATGTAGAGTGGACTTACGGTATGCTCCATGGCAGCATCCAGCGCGTCAGGCAAGGGAGCCAGTAAATCATCTGTGGAGCTTGATGAGTGTGACGACGACTGAGACGACCATAGTGCGACAGCTGCTGTGCGGATGGGAGCACCTGCGCTCTGGTGTGCGGATGAGGACGCGACCATGGACGACCTATCTGATGTACTGGACGAAGTCACAGGCATCGTATTCCGTACTTCAGGCTGTCGAGTGGCGACTTGCTGCGCTTTGGAGAGAAGACAAACAATGTAGAGATGTCGGAGGGTATCGGGAGCGTACAGATCAGCACCCAGGCCGCCACCAAGATAGAACTGAGCCTGCATGAGTGTCTCTGAGCTGCCGTCGTTGCGCTTCACCCAAATCGTATCCACAACTGTTTGCGAACCGTTTGCTATCATGGCAAGGGTATCGGGGTGAGTGCTGAAGAAGGCGTCAGACGTGGTGCGTTCGGTAGGAGGCATGTGTGAGCGCTGATAACTCGGGTCCACCTGCTGGGCGATCCGTGTGACGTTGTCGAGCAAGAGTCGGTGCAGACGCGCGAGCGTGTCGCTGCTGCGTGAAGAGATGAAGGCATATAGTGATCGATGAGCGAGTTCCTGTGGGTAGTAGCCGAGGAGATTCTGGATCTCGTCTGACACGCGCGCACAGCAGACCTCCATGGATAAGAACGCCTATTAAAAAAAAAAGGTGAATGGGGTTTGTTTGCTGTGAAAATATGCTTTTATAAGAAGGAACCTTACAGTAACCACAGAGACTGGCTGAGGCACCGTCGCGCGAGGCGATGGCACACTGGTGAGGGCAAAAGAGGACTGGCGTAAAGGTGCACCGGGCATAGGGCGGTTGGGACGGAGCTTGGGACGGCCTCGTTTTTTGTGATCGACGTCGTAACACCCGTCCTCCTTGCCTACAGAGACACAGCGTCGGCAGGGCCTTTCGGCTGTTGTATGCGTGTGCGATGGGGGAAGGTGGTGAGGCAAGGCCCAACGCGTTGTTGCTTTACATCCACTCACCGTCACATGCCAGGTGCGCCCTTCGGCAGTTCACCTGCAAGTCAAATGAAAAATGTCAGCGCATCAGGGCAGGGGATGAAAACAAAGAAATGCTTCTTTTTTTTCATGCAGAAAAAAAAAGTTTGATAATTTACACAGGCACGTTGCACGTTGGGTTTATTCCTCCGTGAAGACGAAGAGGCATGGTGTGCGTCAGATGCGTTGACGGTGCTATGCGGGTTGGTCGACGTATTATCATGGGTCATGTGCAAAGAAGCAGAAAAAGAAGCCGGAGTAGAAGTAGAAGAAGTAGAAGAGGAGGAAGAAGAAGGCGGCTGGTGATGGTTTAAGGGGAGATGATGTGGCAGCATAAAAAAGAGTGCAACCAAGGAAAAAAATGATATTTATGGATCGGGGGTTTAAGACCTCCGAGGATGAGAGAGCGTCAAAATTCCCCGAGAACCATTTTGAACCATTTCAATCTTTTGGTGACCGAACGGGAAACCCTTCCGAGTGGCTGATTGTCTTCCCGCAACCGTTCCCAGTCTCTCTGCTGGCCCTGTACATTGAATTTGTTCCTTTTCTTATTCATCCTATTTGGTGGCAAATCTGGGGGTCATAAATCAGAAAGACCTAGAACAGTCAAATAAATCCCCGTGTGAGTGTCTTTGCCCTTTGCTGTACGATCGTTGTGCGTGTGTGTGTGTGTGGCAAGAAGTCACATGTTCTCTCACAGACTTTGTTTTTTGATGGGAGCCACTCCTGGCTGCTCTGCTTCTTTGTATTCAATTCCATTCGGTGTGTTTGACGATGAAAGGACTTTACTCCTTTTGAACATGCGGGTACATCTCGTACCGTTGTACACGCACAACAAACAGTTCAAATGATGGGTACCATGGCTCAGAATACATACATACATACTAGGCCCCCTTTTTTTTTCGTTTTTCCTCTGCCCTCAGTAGCGATGTGTACAACAGTGACGCCTCCATGCGTAAGATGAATAGCTGAGTGCAGACGTTTTTCTCACACTGTGCTATATTCCGGCTTCGTTACTAAATGTAGATTTCCGGCGATCTTCATGACAAGATGTGATACATATTATACTTGGATTCCTGAATTTTTTCACATGTCAAATATCTATTAATCTACTTCTAGCTGCGAGACATTGTACAGCTGTACGTACCCGTTGGTCATGTAATTGGATTTGAACTATTACATAGCTCAGCTACACTTAGTAGAGTGTATGTATTCATCTCAATTCCGCTAGTGTAGAAGTACTACCTGAATTGATCAATGATGACAAAGGAATATGCGTGAGTAGTTGACGTGTTGTGCCCATATTTCGAATTAATAACAAGGGAAGACCAGGGTCACACGACATGTGGATAGACACGTTCACTAACACCGGCCCTCAGTTTTACATAATGTGAGATGGACGTGAGCCGACTCGTCTTCACCAGCGTCTTTGTCAGAGGATGGTCATGGCTAATCATTGCTTCAAAGCCATTCATATGTATATATATATATATGAATGGGTTTAAGACTCTGTGATTGATTTCTGCGGCAAGGACAAGCCCGGTTTGACAGGTATATGACCTTCTTTATTGTCCCTCAGGCTGTACCACCCGATCGCAAATGATTCTGCCGCGTAAAAGTATAAGCTCACGGCGCCGTCAACGCCGCGGCTCATAAAAGTCCGGGGAACCGGAACTCGACTGCAGTTGGTTTAGTTCCACCCGGCCAAGTCCAAAGGGTGGCAACGTCGACAGCTTTGCTTCACTTTTCCAATACATGGATCGCGTCAGAGTACGAGCAGATAGAGCAGAATCAATGAAGAGCGGGTCGGCATGGAAAATAAAAGAGAAAACGAATGAATGGATTGAGGGCGGGTCGTGACTTGATTCCCACTTTGGGAAAAGGGTTCTGGAGTACTCGCTTTTTTTTCCTTTCCTCGTGCAGAAAATAACGATCGCGGGCAAAATAACGCGAGTGGCATGTCGCAGAATGACTCGCCACCAAGACAAGGCCAGGCCAGCCAACAGCAGACTACTCACAATGGCCACGATGCACCTGTTATACCACCCAAAGTAATGTTGTTGTTTTATTTCACCGATCCCCGTCTCATTCTCTTTGCTCGTATCCTCAGCCGGTGGAGGCCAAGTCGGCTATCATACTGCTGAAGCACGCACGTTTACGAACCAAAAACGAATACACACAATGGCTATTGAAAACGATGCTGCATCCGTTGTCAGAAAAGGAGTGCGACGTGCGTGGTATTTCACAATTTTATGCATGAATCCACGGGAGGCGCTGATTTCTTATTTATTTTGTGTGTGTGCGTATCTGGAATAGGTCATGAATGTACTTTATCTATCAAAGAGCCGTAAACCAATATGGAAACTCGATATGGGCCCAGGTACCACCTGAGGATCATTTCAACATGGAACGCTTACATTATATCATATAATAGGCGACCCGCCTCCTTCTGAAGCCGACGTAGCACACAACGAGACATTCTATCTGTCTCCGAAAACGCACATCACCACTCTGACTTACGAGTACCGCATAGTCTACATTGTCGATCTGAGCTCCAGTCTGGCTACCGTCGGCAGCACGAGTCCCACTGTTTTGCTTTCCGGTGCATTTGAAAGGTCGTACAATGCCGACCCCATGACTTGACCGTGTTACTGACTTGCTTAATTTTGACAGCTTGCGCAATTCCCTCGAAGGTATCGTCCAACCCTTTTCGATCCCAGTCTCTGCTGCCACTGGGAAAGTGTCTGTAAGCCGTGCTCATGTTTGGATCGTTAGTCCCCTTATTGCATCGAGCTAAAACACATTGACCAGATCCAACCCATTCTCCGCCTCACCGTCATGGCCGACTGCTCGCAGTTCGCATCCAACATGAACATTATACCCATGCTCGCCGAGCACCCCACCATGCGTGTCTTCACACAAAACGTCATTATCACCCCCGAGAATATCCACCGCGTGCTCGCAAAACTTCATGCCGACTTCATGGCCTTCCAGCGCGATACCGCCAACTATCGGAAACTGCTCCGTCGCAAACGATCTAAAATGGGCTATGATCTTGATGTCGGCAGCGACGCACTCATGCGCGACGTGAGCGTGCTGGACGCGACGTCGATGCCCAGCCTCAACGAGATCTCGGCGGATGTGCCCCAAAGCCCACGCATCTCCGAGCCCACCATGGAGGACCGTCCTCCCACCCCCGAGTCTTACAAAGTCGACGATACATCTTACCACTCCTCCAAGCGCGAGGTATGGGGCATTGGTAAATCCGGTGCCAGTTTGTCGCGTATCCTCCACGCCGGTTTCTTTGCCTTCAAGCTGCTCCCTCCCGAGGGTCGGCCTGCGCTCATCCTGATCACGGATGGCATCATGAAATCCAATGTGCAGGACAGCACCTTCGCGCGCCAGTTTTCAGAAGAGGATGTCACGTTCCATGTCATTCAGGTCGGCTCGGCCCACAGCTTCATCCCGGGCCGCAACTTTGGTTTTCTTCCTGACACTGAGATTCTCCGCTTCCTGGCGCGCTCGACAGGCGGCACATTCACCTATTCCGATCAGTGCCAGCGACTCGCCCTGACCGAAGACGATACACCGCCCCCCTCGGCGCATCCACGCACGCGTACCACCACGTCGGCCTGGTCGCACCGCCGTGGCGATAGCAGTTCGACCTTCCCGGAGCAGGACACGATACCTATCGCCGACGTGGTGCAGCCCCTGACGAGCGACGATCCAGACGTGCCGCCGCCCAATATGTACCACCGACGGCTCTTGTTTCGCGAATGCACCTTGTCCCGCACCGAGTCGCGCAGCACGAAGGAGACCGACCAGCAACCGCAGCGATACAATTTTCCTTGGGACCCAGAGTCACGCCCGCCACAGGAGATGATCCGCTGGCTGCGATACCGCGAGTACCCTCTTCCCGCCGAGTTTTCGCACATCATCGCCTCCCGGTCGCGCGAGGGCTTTGTGCTGCAGTCGGTCGTCATTGACGACCAAAAACATATGACGACCGAGTCGTCTGATATCGGGTCGGTCAAGAAAGAGCGCATCCAAATCAACATGGCGCTGCACTGGCAACCGAATGTGGTGATCGAATACCGTATCCGTGCGACCTGGCTACCGGCCATCATTGGCGCCAAGCCGAAAAGCGAGACGCCCTGGATGGCAGGCAGCGTGTTTTCGCGGGCCAAGGCGCCACGCGCTGAAGTCTTGGTCCGGACCGACGTCGACTTTGCACACAGCATTGAGCAGTGGGACTCGTACCGGCGGCGGGCCCAAATGATGGGCGTCGTGACAGGCGCGGCCTTGATGAGCGAGGCGCACACCGCGCCGGCCTATACCAAGACCGAGCGCTTGCGAAACTGTCTCACCGACATTTTTGAAGGCGACGAAAGCTTAAAGACGGTGATTGGTTTCAACGGCAAGTACCTTTTGAATCTGGCGAGCAGCGGGTCTGTCGCGGGTGAACTCGCGCAACAGCGGGTCGCATTTATGGAAAAATTCAAGGAGTTTTGGAACAAGATCAACGCGGCCGAGACGCGCCACCGCACGCGGAGCTGGTACGATCATGAGAGCATTGATCTGCTCGTGGGCGATGTCTCGCCGTACATGTCACCCAAGTTGACGTCGTCGTACAATCAGGACTTTGTGGCCAACGTCGAGTCCGAGATCCTCGCGTCTCTCGAAAACGTTCAAACTGTGCTGCGCACCTGGACCGACTTTGAGGGCGAGGATGGGACGTTTGTGCGCGTCATGAATCGTCTCGGCGTGCATGGCGATATCAAGGACAGCGATGCCCGTGAGTTATTTTCTCTCGGTCTTGGATACCCGCCTTCGTTTTATGAGGTGCGCGTGCGCCGCGAATACGACCGCCTCGTCTCGCTTCGACTCTTGTTTTTCAACATGGATGTCCAGGCACGCCATCGCGCGGAGGCACATATCAAGTACCTGATAGAGCACGCAGAAGAAATCAAGGCACCCTTCAATAAGCTCTGCCAGCGACCCTTTTCAAGGTTCCTCATGCGCGATCCGAAGCACTTTCAGGAGAAAATTATGCCCAACGATACTCGCATTGCGAAGCAGACCCTCAATGCGCGGGCGTGGTATTTGCCCATGGCACTCTGGCTCACGAGCGAGTATATCGTGCGAGATTATCTGCGCCACATGACCTGGTCGTGGCAGACCGACAACTATGAGGACCGCTATCACAAAGATAACAAGATGATGCCGGTCCATGACCTCGCGTTCCAGTTTCTATGTCAAGCACGCTTGGATCAGGCAAGTGTACAGCGGGACTGACAGGCTGAGAAGAATACTAACACGAGGGCATAGGGCTATAAACTTGTCTCGCCCAGACCGGACAGCACCCATTTCTACCAAGAGATCACGCTCCCCGGCAGCGGCCGGGACGAAGCGCGGTGCGCGATCCAATACTTTATCTGGAAAGATGCGGGATCGGGCAAGATCACAACCGAGCTCTGGATGGAGCCCAGCGGCAGCTTGGATCAGTACGAGCTCGTCAAGGCATGGACAGTCGAGCCCGATCGCAAGACCATTTCGCAGCTGGTGACGTTTGACCAGATCCATGCCGTCGGACGCTCCAAGGGCAAGGGTGACTTTAAGAAGAAAAAGGGCGACGAGACGTCGCCTGCGAACCACCACGACGTGAGTGTGAGCATGATGCTACCTCAGCTGTTTGATGTCACCTCTGTCCTTCTTTCGAACGCATTTGTCGTTGCTTCCTTTGAATGCCCTCGTTTTGTGGCCGCCGATCCGATATCGCTCCACGTGCAGGAAGACGCCGAGGTACCAAAAGAGGCTGTGACACCTGTGGATGGGGCAGGCCGCTACATACGGCGCCATTCGCTGATCTACCTTGACCCGACCCTGCCCTTGGTCAACCCGCGCGCGGCGGAAGTGACCGAGTACAACATGTGTTTACGGCCGGACCCTGTGCTGAGCCGTAACAAGGAAACCATCATCCAATTACCAGCTGTCGCCCAGAACTATGCCATCCTGCATTACTTTGTGGAGCACAGCCTCGAAACGATCGCGGACGGCGAGATTATCATGACTCACCACGACGTCGGTACCTCATTCTGGCTCGAGCTGCGAAAGGCCATGAAAGCCAACCACTTTTCGGGCCTGCAAGCGGTGACAGATCTTCGCAAAATGCGCTGTTTTGTCAAGGTCTTTGATGTGCGCTCGTTTGTCATTATCCTGTTTCCCAGCCTGGACACAGTGTCCGCCGTTCTGGGACCTCGCACGAGCGATCCGTCTCTCGACGGTGATGAAGGACCCCATCCAATGGAAACCAAAGACCTACGGTTGGATGTTGCCATGTTTGAGTGTGTGCGCCAGAAACCGCTCAAACCTGTCAAGAGCGTCTACAACGAAGCGGTGGCAGAAGCGTTGCCGCGGCTGAGCGTGGACGGCGAAGACGATATCGTGGTGCGCCCCGTGGACTGGCTGGTGCATCCGGAAGGCGACGGCCTCGGCCACACCATGCGCCCGCATCTCCTCGAGGGCTATTTCAAATCAAAGAACCTTCATGGACAGCCACAGGTGACCGACCGCACACTTCGCGTTGCTCAAGACATCACGCGGTCCTATGCGAGGTCCTTCTTCAAGTCGTTCTGTGCTTGTCTTCTACGTGGCTGTACGGTGGATGACGAGGACCTTGGCAAGATCATGAAAGTGTGCGATGAGTCGACCATGGACATTGATATCACCGAATTTGTCAATGTCATGTCTGTTCGACAGGGAGATACGCACCCGAGGTAAACGATTCTGATAGTGCGCTGTATGGTATCGTATCTCACTCTAATCTTACTATAATTATCATTCACAGTAAATCCAGCCACAATGATGAGGTCAAGGAGCGGTTTGCTTCAATTCTGCAACACCACTTTGAGCCGGTGAAGACCAAGAGCGGTCAGCCTAAAAATCTCTTTTATTATCGGCCCTCGTTTGTGAACGGCAGCACGAGCGAGACGACCTCACCCGTGACAGCGTCTCCTGATATCCAGTCCGAACGCATTTCTGCCCTGGTTGATCTAGTCGCAAACTCTCAGTCACCGCTTCTCATCCGCATCGAGTGCCAATACACAAAGGAGGACGCCACCGTGACGATTCCGACGGAGTCGCTGCCAACGACGTTCAAGGGACGTACCGATACGGGACAGGACTTTAGCATGGAACCTGAGATCACAGAGACCTGGTCGCCTTTGGATGAGTGCGAGACACGTGTCTCTTTGCACCTTGTGTGTCTGAGCATGCCGCGCGCGGGCGACGACGAAGAAGACAAGCATTTCGGACAGAACCCGAATATCCCCTTTCCGCGCGAGTAAGTCCATTGTAAAAAGCAATGCTTGAGTGTATGTTAAACAAAGGCGTAGGTCACTGGTCAACTCGATGCGATCACAACCGAGCTGCTTCTCGTCCCTCAGCCGGGATCAGCAGGAGGCGTTGGCCGAGACGGAAGCCCGCATCCGATGGCTCTTGACGGAAGAAACCATCCACGGCCTGCTCAAGGTCGGCCAGATCACAAAACCGATCCTGCAGTACATTGAGCGGCAACTCGGTCGGGGCAGCGTCTTTGTCGATTTCCCAACCTCGTTAACTGTACCGTACCATTTTGTCAAGGATCTCTCGGATAGCCGCCTTCGGTTCATGGACGAGCTAGAAAAGGCCGGATATGATCCCGGTTCGTACGTCCTGCGCCGCATTGACGACTACTTTTACGTGTCACAGGATGCCTACTACAATTTCGGCGCAGAGGATGCGCTGACGCGCCTGTCGCCGCCCAAGGCGCCACAGCTTGAGCAAGCGCTTGGGATTAACACGTCGTCTTCGGCGAATGAATTGTGCGATGGTCTGGGCATCTCCACCGTCGAGGAGCACGCGGAAGGCGAAAACGCGTCTGAAGGCCATGTCGTGTCTGCGACGGAGACACCAGAGGAGCGACCGCTCTACTGGCTCCTGCTTGTGCCACGCGAGCGCTATGTCCAAATGTACATTTACTCAAAGCTGCGACTTCAAGTGGACCGCCCCGAAGTACTGAAACGCGTCAAGGACAAGTTGATTGACATCCAAGAGCGCACGAACCGTTTGGTGCTGCTCGAGAGTCTGCAAGAAACGCGATATTGCAGGTAAATTGAAGTAGTAGATCACAGCACGTTCTGCGTTCAGTCACTCACAAGGATCGATGTTAGCAAATTCCTCGAGCCGCCGCCACAGGCAAGCATGGAAGAAGATGAAGATTCGGACGAAGAGGGAGAAATGTTTACCGTGTCGAGCAACGACGGCTCGCTCGTGTTTCAGGGAAAGTTCGAAAAGGGCCAGTATAGCTGCCCGGTCGTGCTTACCAAAAGTTTCCCGTTACACTGGCGGCTCCTTCCCAACGTGGCTCTCAAGTATTTGACGCTTGACGTTCTGCGTTTATTTATTGTCAAAAACCGGACCAATATGTTTGTTATTGAACGCGACAACTCGATTGTCTACTGCAAGATCTTCGAACGCGAACTGGACAACGGCGAAGCCATACCAGCGCCTACCCCCAACACGCTGTCTCTCAGCCCACAGCCTGTCACACCCGAAGTGAACGGTAAGCATTCCCCTCAGCTGGAAGAGCGCAAGGCGTCGAGTTCCAGCAAGACGACGCCCGAGACGAAGCGCGAACTCGTGCTTGAAGTGCACGGTCTGGACCTGCCGCCCTGGATCGAGCAAGAGTTTATCGGCATGATTGAGAATCGTCTTGTGTCACAGATAACATTGTCCGAAATCCAGCAGTTCTTTCTACGCAATCCGAACAGCAGGCCGACAGAAGCAGTAAGTGGTCAACACAAGAAAAATGAGCGCTTCTAAAATGATCCTTTAGGACGTCAGCTTCATACTTCCGGTGGAGAGGCCGCCGTCCAGCCATCAAGTGCTGCATGTGCCCGAGCTGGTCAGAGACCCTGGCCTACTTCTCCAGTTTTTCAAGCAGTCTATGCTTGCTGAGGGCATGCGGCTCTTCAGCGGACCTCACGTGACCAACGCCATGAAGCGCCATCACGCCACCACATTCAACGGCGCTTCCTGTGATGAGAGTGAGCTCTGCTTTTACTACAACTGCAAGCAGCGCGTGCCCGGGTCTTCCAGTCCTCTTGAACTCGCGGTCGGGCAAGGCATGGCCGGCATAGCGATCACACTCTTGAACACCCAGGGTGAGCCCGTCAACCTCGCCGACATGGACACTGCAGCGTCCGCCATGGATATTGACCCCACTCGGATCCGGCGGTCACTTGAGGCCGATTTTAAAGAGCCCGATGGCGATGCATTCCGCGTCTGGATCGACGTGTGGACCCGGGCCTCGGCGGACGGCGACGTGTTGAACCAACACATTTATGCCTGCTTCCGACAGAGTCTTTGCGACTACATGATCGAAAAGACAGTAACGATCGACCTTGGTGCTGCATTGGCTGGGTTCCAGCGCTCACTGCCAACTCGCCGGCGACTGGGCAAGGTACTCCGCAAAAAGTTCATCGAAAGCGTGCTCTATATTCTCCAGAAAGCAGCCGAGTGGAAGAGCCCGACCGTGCACTCGTTTGACCAGGCAACGCAGACGATGCCGTGGTGTATGGATGATGTGATTGACTTTGTGGATGCCGAGCTGTGCAACCTCGACACCGCCAACAAGCTCACGGTCGCATGGGCCCCTATGACGGACAGGACGGGCACGGCAGGGTGGGAGCTGTACAAGGGGCAGACCTCGATACGGCAGAAGGTCCAGAGCAATATCCGCATCGTGGGTATCAGCGGTCTGACAGAGTTTGTCGAAAAACTGGGCACGGTGGTCGAGCAAGCCCCTGGACGGCGCACAAGCACCACAAGCGATCGCTCTCGGCTCTCAAGACGTAGCTCGGCCGACAGCAAGCGGGATGATCGATCGCGGTCGTCCAGTACTTCTCAGGCACCCTCGACAACGACTAAGCTGCGCAACGCGAGTCTGGCCTCGTCATCGGTGCTCAGCAAGCCAGAAACAGACAAGCACAGCTTCCTCATCATGACGATGGACGTGAATCACGTGGCGGTGTATACCTACAACTGGACAGAAAAGACCAGTTTCGGCATTTTTGACGGTATATTCCGCGTCGCGACCCGACAAGAAGCACGCAACCATGTGCTGAACAATATCCTGCACCAGAAGCTCGGCCTCTTCCATCATACGCCGCCCATGCAGCACATTTTGGAAAGCCACGAGACACAGCTCAACACACCGCCACAGCATCCATCGTGTCAAACCCACACGCGTACCCCGCACCTGGTCACATCGCCCAAGCACTCGACCAAGTCGCGCACCGAAACAAAGGGCGCCGAAACGACACCCTCCTCCCACCGCTCGTCGCGGCGCAACACGAACTCCAGTATGAGTCTGGCCAGCAGCGTGTTTGAGCTGCGCGACATGATCCTGTACCCGACCGTGCCCGAGAAAAGTGACGCGAGCGTCGCTCCTTCCACCGACGACGAGTATAGGCAGCTGAGCGGTCAAGCAGGCGAGATTGACCATACGCTCGTGGACGAGACGACCGACCCGGACTCGCGCAAAGAGTACGATCTCTTGCGGCGCCATGGCCTGCCCTTTTTGGACGCGTTGGTGCGACGGACACGGATGCATACGCTCCAGGCCAAGGCGCGTAGCGTGTATGAAAAGTGGAACAAGCGCTACGGTGATGTGCAAGTGGATACAAGTGGAGAAAAGCTGACGCGCTACGAAGTCACGGCCATCTTGCGCACCTCGCGTCTTCTGCACTACTGCCGGACACCCCTGCTCTTCTCAAAGTTTGACACGACCTGGCCAAGCGTAGAGAATGACCCGGTCATGCGCGACACGGCCATCCAGTGGTTCGAGCGGTTGATGGATACCATCCTGTCCGAATACGAAACGTATCTCAAGGGCGTCGAGATGCGTCCGATTGACATTGACGACGATAGCAACACGACGCCGTCCATGTTCCGGGTCGCCAAGTGCATTGCTATTCCCAGTCGGTCGCGCTATCTTTTACGCGTTGTAGAAGGCGGCTCCATCATTTGTGAGGTGCGCCTGACAGGCATCAACTTTTCCGTGACGCTCTACACGCTGCATCACCGCTCCTATGGGCGGCGACTCTTGGGCGACAAGGGCAGCTTTGAGAAGCGGCAGCGTCGATTCAAGCGTTTTGAAGCGCTCAGTGCCAGGTTCAAGCAGTACATCCATGTGCGCTCCTTTGTGTACGATTTCCATCTGCGCTATGTCCAAAAATTGCTCGAAGAGCAAGACATGGTGCCTCTGCCGCCCGAGTTCAACCTGATCACGGTGATTCGCCAGTTTGGCCAGATCCACACGCAGCCTGCGTCGTATGCGCGCAACCGGTTCATGCACGGCTTTTACGAATTTGAGATCAACACGGGCCGCGACGCCTTTTTTGAGAGCCTGATGCGCAACTTCCCCAAACACGGCCTGGTCAACGTCGTGGCGAGTAACGCCGCGATTGGCGCGACCGCGACAAGCCGCGACTTGTCTTTTGAAAACGGGGCGGGACCCGACGCGAGCGAGTGGAAGCATACCCTGCTGGTGTGTCCTGCTCTGGAACAGGACGCGGAGAACAAGGGAAACGTGCTGCTCGAATACTTTGTGCTGACGGTGCACCAGGGCGCGTGTTCTCCCATGTCCGCATCAAAGAGCAAACAGGGCAGCAGTGATCCAGCCAACCAGGCGCTGCTCGCCAGCGAAGGCTACACGATGGAGGATGTGATGAAGAGCGTGTGTAACCGTCTGGACCAGATCGTCTCCGAGGTGATTGTGCACTGCCGCTTGGCCAACACGTGGCGCGAGCTGTACAATGCGGCCGACCCCGTCTCTCTCGGCGAGCGGCTGCCCTCCCTGCTGAGTGACTTTGACCGTCTCGAACTCGGCGACGTTGATCCTCGATTAGGGGAGCTCCTTGGGCAACGACTGAACTGGCAGACGACGCTGAATACGCTGGCCGTGTTCGGACAGCGGAGCGGCACCCTACGCGACTTTGTGGATCCGAAAAACAACAAACGCCACCTGCTGCTCTACAATACGCGTTACATGGACTACATGATCCATCTCGAACTTACCCAGAACCAGTCGCTGCAAGGCTGGGTCGTGAGCCGCGAGCGGCGCAAGGACAAGACGCGGGTGCAGGGCGCCGAGCGTGAGCAAATGGCGAATTTAGGTGGCATGTTGTGCCATATTTTGTGGCTCAATGCAAAAGGAGAGGGCTATAACGGTTCTGATACAGGTGCGCCTTCTTCTTCACCATCTTTGTAAATAAAATAAATTGTGTATGTACTCTTTCATCAATACTAGGCTCCAAGGATGTACAAAGAGAGGGTGACTAGACTGTTTTAGGTTGAGCACGGCGTAAGACATTCATGAGCCGCTTGATGAAATGCATTTCTTTTCTTTTCTTTTGACGTGACTTCCCAGAGCGCAGAGCAACACTGGCCAGGCCAGCATCCATACGAATTTTTCATTCTTTGTTCTTTTTCTCTCACCCTCTGTGTTTTACCTTCTCTCTCTCTCTCTCTTTTTTTTTTCTCATTCTTATTTTTTCGGTTCTGTTTCTTTCCTGTTTTCCTTTTCAACATGAGCGACGACGACGACTGGGATCGTACCGTGTTCGACGCTGATCTCAAGGCTATACTCGATGCGAAACTCCCCGTGTCTGCTTCCAAGATTACCGGTCTGCAAAGCTTGGCTCTCAAGCACCCAAAGGCAAGAAGAATCGCAAGCCCTGTTTCTATACATGTCTAACCCCTCCCAATCAATAGCATCACAACTACATTGTTCACTGTATTGTTCGTTTCATTGAGACGAGTCCTCCCGATTATCGACTGGCTGGGCTGTATGTGGTCGATGCCATCTCACGAGCGGTTCAGAAAATGCAACGTAAAGGGCAAGAAGAAGGAAAGTCGGTCGAGGCAGAAGGATACCTCCGGCGGTTCGGTGTGGTGCTGAAGGACGAGTCATTACGAGGTGCATTTGCGGGGTGCTCTGACCATGACAAGGTAAGTCGGAATGTTGTAGCTTTCTCGCTGTTATCCGCTATGGGGAGTTATCGGCGTGGTATGCTGAATGAAGAACCCGTCAATAAAATAGGAAAAAGTCAAAAAGACGCTCGGTATCTGGGAAAATGGAGGCGTGTATTCCAAGGGTCTGGTCGAGTACTTGAGACGCTCGCTCCTGTCTACAGAGCCCAGCCCCCCATCAGATGTTAAAGAAGCGGTTCAGACAAGTAAAGGTGCATATCCCACATTGCGTAAGCCCAGAATAGCGTGTGTCTGTGTATGCGTCTGTGTGTGTGCGTGTATGGTATGTGTATGTGTGTGACAAGGACTTATTGCTTTCCCTTCACCCCAAAAAATTCTATGGTCCGTCCATCATGGAAAACGCGCGTATTGGGACGCGCCTGAACGATGACACTGTACAGCCCAACCCGAAGAGAAAGCAATCGAGTCGAATACATACATACAGGCACACACGCATTCGATGAAGAGGGAAAGAGGGGATGGGGATGGGAATGGGAATGGGTGATATCCAAAAGGACAATATGTAACTTACCAGGTGCAAACCGCTTTTCTTCAGAATCGCACGCGACTGCCCCTCCAGCCGACACTGCCCAGTTGCTTGCCAATTTACGCGCCCTGACCGAAAGTGGCCAGCTTTCGCAGTTGACCGGTATCTCCACGGCAACTTCGCCTCCACCAGCCGCAGTTTCTGCTGAACAGCCATCCACGCCCGGCCTTCCGCCTGTCCTTGCGCGTCTCTTTGGAAACGGCACGCCCGCTTCACCTCAGCAGCCAGGCACCACGGCTAGTGCTGCAGCCACGGCGACATCACCCCCAACCCAGTACGCTCCATCTCAACCATTCCCAATGAACCCGACGGGAATGGCATTCCAACCACCACCTACACAACAAATGCCTCCACCGTTTATGCAAGGTCAACCGCCGTATCCACCGTTTATGACTGGAGGAGCAGGATTTCCCATGGGCAACCCACCGCCCACAGGCAGGCCGCCTATGCCGCCTATGCCGCCTATGCCACCGTCCATGCATAACCGACCTCCTCCACCGGGTGCGATGGCTATGCGTCCGCCTGCTATAAACAGTCATACCAGAACAAACCCACCTTATGACGAACGGACTCCACGAGACGGACGAAGACGCTATTCTCGCGACCGCTCCATGTCACCTCCACCACGACACGAGACAAGACGCCGCGACCGACCTTCGCGCTGGAGAGACGACGACGATCCGCGCCGACCTCAGCGCTCCATCAGCCCACCGCATGACCGTGGAAGCCATGACCACCGTCCTCCACCTCCCTTCCGTGGTGACCGTGGTGCGTTTGCTCAACCTACCCATGATCCGACAATACCGCAAGGCGCTATTCGAGGTAAAACTGAGCCATTCTCGTGACCAAGCTGTCCTCACCTATTTATTTGTCATCCACTAGTCTTGACCCGTACGCTTTTTGTTGGACCGCTCCCGGAGTCTTTCCGTCAAGAGGATGTGAGGCATCACTTCTCACAGTTTGGCGAAATCTGTAGTATTATTGTGAGTGGAACGTGAAAAATCTGGACCATGAATTGGCCCTAACCTATGTTCTCGGCCAGCTATCTCGTAAGGGCAAGTCGAACCGACCCAATGCCTTTATCAAATTCAGGCTACGTTCCTCTACGGAAGCAGCCAAAGAGGAAAGCGTGAATCTGCAGCTTCAGGGCGCACGCGTCAAGGTCAATTGGGCCTATGGTTTTGGTCCCAAGAAGCTATTCAATTATGATCGGGGCGACTCGATCATCCCTTTGAACAACCTGACACCATCTGACGAGGCCAGCCTGGTGTCTGCCCCATTAGGCGGCTTTCAGGGCGCCCCTCTGCGCGATCAAATGACTGTGGAGGAGCCCGAGGTGGATTACCGACCGGATTGGGTAAAAGAACAAAACGTACATGCCCAACCTCATCCAGCCCGTGGTCCTCCAAGAGATATGCCCTTCCGTCCACCTCCTACCCATCCTGTACAGAATTTCCAGCCCCCATTCGCATCCAATAGTAATCATTACCCTTCGCATCCCTTCTCATAGTTACGCTTTTTAGTTTCAGTTTCATGTTGCACAGACAAACAATGCAGATTGTATCACTTGCCCACCGGCAAATTCGCACATTAAAACCGTCTTCTCCCCTTCTCGCGTTCCCTTTTTTCTTCTCTCTCTTGTCTCACTTCTTTTCTCTAATTTTATTAAAGTCATGCGTCAGTATTTCGCAGACGGATTCTCCTATGATGACTCGGTCGCTCACCCAGTGACTTTCCGCAACAATCTCGGCCACACCTTTGAGCTGCACATCCTGGCTGACAACGTTATCAAGGTGCGCCATTCGCTTGGCAAGGATGCGGTCATGCCCCCCGCCGCGGCCGGCTGCCAGTTTCAGACCAGCGTCCATACCGAAGGCCAGGAGATGACGGTCGAAACCAATCTGGTGCGCGTCACGATCAAGCTCCCCCAGTTCTTGCTCGCGTGGTACTCCAAGGAAACCGGCGAGTGCTTCTCCCAGGATTGCGCGGTACGCGCGTACGCGTACAACGACAAGCAAATGTGGCACTATCGCAAGCGCTTCCCGAGCGACCGCTATGTCGGCCTTGGCGAGCGTACGGGAAATTTAGTCCTTAATGGCCGACGTTTCAGGGTCGAACCGAGAACGGACAGCATGGGCTATGACGCAGAATCTCAAGATCCTCTCTACAAGTACCACCCCGTTCTGCTTACTCTGAATAAGAGAATTACGCATGGTTTGTACTACTCTCGTATGGGCGGGGCTGTCACTTTTGATCTAAATGCAGAGTTTGACGCGGTAAGTTTTCTCACTTATTATCCGAAATGGCCGACAAGGTTTACTGACGCTTGTAAATCACGGCTACTATTACCAATTAGATGTGGGGCCCCTACTCTTACTATCAAATCGATGGCGCTCAAGAGATGGAATACATGATGGTCTATGGTCCTACGGTGCGTGAGGTCGTCCGCAGCATGGGCCTGTTGCTCGGTGGGCCTCGCCATCTGTACCCGCGCTTCTCCTTTGGATATCTCGCCTCGTCCATGACCTACGCCGACGCACCGGACGCGCAGGCCCAGATTGAAGGTTTCGCCGATAAACTCCGGAAGTATGACATTCCGTGTGATGGTTTCCACCTGTCGTCTGGTTACACCCTTCGCGGCGACGACCGATGTGTCTTTACGTGGGACAGACAGCGCTTCCCCGATCCTGAAGGTCTGGCCCGCAAGCTAAAGGAGCAAGGCATCTACATCTTTGCCAACGTCAAGCCCTGGCTCTTGCGTGATGCCCACCCTGACTATGAGGAGGTCAAGCGGAAGCGCGGTTTCGTCTGGCAGTCTGACCACGATGTCCCCAACAGCGTTTATCAATGGCGTGGCGGTGAGCATACCATGGGCGAAGGAAGCTATGTCGACTTGACTAGCGAGGCTGGCTATGGTTATTGGCAGGAGAGACTGGCGTCTCAGCTCGTTGACAAGGGCTACATGCTCTGGCTAGACAACAACGAGTTCACCCTCCTCGACGATGAAAAGACAACCCTGGCTTGTGAAGTGCCTCCCCGTCAGTATGATCTCAAGTATGTCGACCAGCCTTGGAAGGCTGGCGCTGGACCTCGCATTTCCCATGAAATCGGTGCCTCTGCTTGGCTGGTAAGATGCGACATAGTACAAATGAGCATCCCTCTAAGGCACCTCTATGATAGACTTTGATGATGGTGCAAGCGTCCTACGAGGTCGTTCGCAAGGCCAATCCTAACGAGCGTCCTTTCATGATTACCCGTTCGACCGTTCCTTACTGTCAGCAGCTGGTGAGCCAAACCTGGAGTGGCGACAACCGAACCGATTGGAAGACCATCCGCTACAATACTTCTATGGGTGTCGGTGCTGCTCTGTGTGGTGTTCCTGCTATGTACGGTCACGATGTCGGTGGTTTCGCTGGTCGTAAACCTGAGCCCGAGTTGCTCGTGCGTTGGATCCAACAGGGTATCTTGTGGCCTCGTTTCTGCATCCACTCTTGGAACGATGATCACTCGATTACAGAGCCCTGGAGTGTAAGTGATATGCACGGGCCGTGTTTTCTATTACTCACACAACTTATTTATATAGTACGAGGAGACGCTTCCTGTGATCCGCTCCTCCATTCACTTCCGCTACAAGCTCATTCCATTCCTGTACTCTCTCCACGTCACTGAATGGTTTAGACAATGCGAGCCTCTGGTGCGTCCCGTGTTTTACACGTTCGACTCAGATCAAAAGACACATGATCAAGGATTTGAATTCATGCTTGGCCCTGATATGCTGGTGGCACCCGTATCCGAGCCAGGCCACACAACGCGTGAAGTCTACCTACCCAACCAGACAGCGTGGTACCATTTCCAGTCTGGCAAGTACTTTAATGGAGGTGAGACTGTCACTGTGCCGAGCACTACGGCCGACTATGCTGCTCCTATCTTCATGAAAGCTGGCTCCCTCCTGCCCTTGGGTCGTGTCATGAACAGTGTCCATGCCCAACCTGACTCGGAGCGTCGCGTGCAGATCTTCCCCGAGCGCAACAACGCGGCTCGCCGTATCTTTACCCTGATTGAAGACGACGGCAAGACCTTGTACCACGAGACAGGCAAGGCTTATACCGAGGTCCATATTTGGATGGAAGCCGATGCCGACGAAATCCGCGTGGGCCTCGATATCACCAACGATGGCTACATCCCCGACTATGACACCATCTGGGTCACCTGCCCCATCCAGACCGAGACGCGTCCACTTCGATTTATGACGAATGGTGAGGCTGCTGTCACCGAGACTTTGCCGCGTATGGTGGATGATGACGATATGCTCTCATACTATGGTCTTCCAGCTCCCTGGAAGAAAACCGCTTGAAGTTCATAAATAAAGTTTCTAAACCTCTCTCTGCATATGCCACTTCGGCCCAGTGTGAAAAAAAAAAGCTGTGAGTCTCGCACTAATGAAACTTATGTTCTCTTGACAGTGTAGCAATACTATAATTTAATCTTCATTTATTCCCCGTAGCTCCGTGGCAGGCCCATACTATAATGGCTAACTCATAGCAGTTTTATGTTTCTGCTCTTGGGCCATCTTACGTCCCTCTGTCATCCCTATTCCTTCACTGTATATGGTGAGTTTTTTTTCTGTACTATCCTACAATACACCAACTGTCCCAGTCTATTATTTCTGCTAGCTGACCGTCCCTGTGCAAACAGAGAAGAGCTATTCAAAGAGCTTTAGAATGCTCAGGGACAAACTTACATTAGTCACAAATTACATATTGCAAAAAGGGAAAAGCCTATAGGAGAAACGGAGAAATATGGATGCATCATTGCGTAGCTTGTGACTGAGATACATGTCTGCGCGATATTGCCGGGAAGTAACGTGTGAAAGCAAAAGTATTAGAAGCAACGAGAACAGGAGGTTTTTAGCAAGTACAAGGACAATCCAGAGGGTCATAACATCAGAGTCATTAAATAGGATCATCTTGCACAACGGTCTCGAGGTGCGTGAATATGTTATCGTATTCTAATTTATACACAGTCTAAAACTCTTTATTTCTAGGTTTATGCTGTACATTCTGTATTGCTGACGCTATGTCGTCATCGAAAATAATTACTGTTCTATCCGCGATAGGAAGCCATTGCTGCCTCAGAAGATGATTTCACGATATCTTGCCAACCTCTGAAGTAACCAATACTCTGCAATGCATCAATTGATGTATCATCGAGGATGTAGACCCACAAAGCGCAAGGCCTTGAAAAGGATGACCTATGTCGCTGTAGACTTTATGTATCGCACCTCCTGCGACTGGCGTTTTAGCGTGCGGGCTGACGACGACTCAGAAATTGCTGGCGTGGTCCTTCCTAAAGGAATTTTTGCTATAGATAACGTCTACGAACTACATCATAGCCCTCGTGTTTGGTCCAATCCCAAAAACCTTTAACCAAAATAAATGTTGTCTGACGGCAAAACAGAGAGCTCACATTAAGCGGCACTGATGGTTTGGATACATTTCAGCAGCGTATGAAAGTTAAGTGCTCTTAGATGTTGCTTTTTAATGCGATAAGTGAACCCGTGAAGAAGTTCATATTTACAAGGTGTAATCAGATGTACTGGAGCGAATATCTCTATTGATAAACAGCCTGTCTTGCTGCTCCACTTTGTACATACCACAAGTGGCATCATACGCGGCATCTAAGCATCCTAACTAGATTATTTTTTTAGGCACAGGATCCCCTTCTATTAGTGCGAAATGAGCATGAGGATAAGTGGATATAGGCACAGAGGAAGGCAGCATATTAACTGAGCACAAGGCGTGGTAGAAAGAATACACGTCCGTGGTGAGCGAGGAGTACGATGGGTTTAGATTTTCAGCAAGGATGTGCTTTACCACGATCAAGTGCTTTTTGAAACGCGAATGAGTCTGATGGTCAATCGCATTTGATTACTTCTCTCTTGTGTCTTTTTCTTATTTGCGTACAGAACTTGCATAATCGCTGTAGGACGTGTAACCCGAAACCAAACCCCTACATCTTTTGCTTTCCTTTTTCTTACTTTCGAGAACACCTCCTCCTTCACCCCTTTCCTAGTTTTATACCAACCCTTCTACTATTTTACGCACCTTCGTACTTTTCTACGTATTTTCGTACTTTTTTACTGACTTCTTTACTTTTTTATCGGTTTTGTACTTTCCTCAATTCTCTTATCAACCCTTTATCTATATATAATAACAATAGGCGTACCATCCGTAATTACATAAGCAAGATGCTGGAGACCCGGGTTCAATTCCTGGGCAGGGCGTCTGGCAAAGTAGACCACTGTGAGCTGTGAACGGTACCTGACG